>JAANSQ010002280.1:0-12398 GCA_036850885.1 Lepidocyrtinus dapeste | reverse complement strand
CGTCAACCCACAAAACCAAAGTTTTGAAATTCGAGTGGAGCAATAAGTATCAAATATTTTCAATTTCATCTTTTCTAATGGCTCAATTGTAAAATTCCTTTAGACAATTTGTACCATTGGTTCAGTGGCATCGGCAGCTGTTTACTGAATGAATGATTACGATTTTATAGTTTGCAGCGGTGCTTCACTTTATTCTTAGGATGACATACAACAAACAATAATTTTTCTCTTGAATATCCAAAAACACAAAATACAAAAGTTTTTTCTCGATTCAAGAAGTCCACTAGAAGACGAAAACAAATTGTAGGAGAAAAAGTACCGAACTGAAAGATGAAAGATGCTTTTGTGATAAAAGATGCAATTCATTTTCCATTTAGTATTCTAATGTCACTTGAACCATTGGAGCCATAGAAGCCATTTGGAATACAGGAGGACTTGGACTTTGAAAGGAAAAAAATGTTTTGGCCTTTTCATTTTCATTCCCTGAAAATTATTATTATTACGCGTTTAGTATATCGTTACCGTGTTCATTGAAGCATACCACATTCATTCTGTAGATTCTCTAGGAGGGATAATCATTTCAAGGGAAAGAAATAAATTCTGCTACATTGTTACATTCATTATAAAGTAGGGACTTTAAGCTAGAGTGTCGTTTTGTCGTCAACAGATTTTAAATGGGAAAAGGACAAAAAACTACACAAAACTACTAACAAGAGTAGGAGGAGAAGGCAAGGCGACCAGCTTGGGTTTGGGAGCTTGGCACAAGAATGATTCTTCTTTTTGGTCACCTTTTGTCCCTCTGGTGTAATGCAATGTTGTTGTGACTGGCATTAGCTAAAATTGCGACTACAGTCTTACAGTTACAATCCAATATTACGTTTGGGTGCGATACGATACATGATTACATGGGTAAAATGAATTTCCAGCCAAGGTGGACCCAACTCTCTTGAACTTTTGCTCAGCTATAAAATGGGTGAAATGTAGGCGGATTGTAGGTTTTTTTGTGAGTTTCAAGAGCTTCTTGTATTCAAATACTGGAGTATAGGTTGTATAGAAGGCACTTGGCTCGTTGGCTCTCAGTATTTTTTTGAACTCTCTCACTCTCCCTCGTAATTTCACTGTCCCAATTCAATTCATCTCTAGGCGAAAGAAATATTGTTTGGAAGGTGGAGTAGTGGAGGAACAAAGCTTAGGAAAAAGTGCATTCGAGTGTGTACCAAAGAGAAAATTCCTTTTGATGCTTTCAAGTGTTCTTTTTTGGTGTAGTAGGTCACCAACTTGAAAATACCTTAAGGAATGGTGGTATCGCTTTCGCTATGGTTTTGAGTTCTGACCCATGTCCAATCCAATTTGTGTACAATTGACTAACTTGGTTTTGGCTTAGGTTGGTGACCATACTCTTCACAAGTAAAACTCAGCCAGTGTGTCTAATTCTCAAAGCGTAATTTCAAAAATGGAGATTTTGTTAGCCAATATTTCATAATTACTGTAATTATTCCATAAAGAAAAAAATGTTAATTTAACTAGTAGTCTATTTGCCTTAATGAAAAGTAGCATGTGATGAGTTAGCTTAGAGGACGGTCAAATGGTCAATTTTAATTTAGTTTTTGTAGAACAAATACAAAATTCTTAAGGGGGAGTTGACGTTTGAATGAATTAAGATGAAAAAATAGGTAGTCTTATACCTTTTGAGACAAACATGGGCAAAAACCATTTATTTGTTAGACTCATTTGCTTGATGAAGCAAAGATTCTGTAAAGATTTTAAGAGAAAGATGCATCATTTGATTTGAAATGATAATGATTACTTGAGCATAACCAGAAAGAAAAGCCAAAAGCCTGTTTTAAAAAACAACCAGAGAGAGAGAGAGAGAGAAGGACCAGCAACTTTTTTATGCGTTGATGATGGCTATGATAAATGATGAGAATGATGATGCTTTACACTGGCAAATGATAATGAGAAGCTTGATGCGAAAGTATACCATCAGCAGTATGGGAATGAATTGAGCAAGTGTATCGAATTAAAATTACGTGTACGTGAAGAAAGGAAGAATAGGTCAGAGAGATTATGAAGATGCTTCATCTACCAAAAGCCCAGCGTTTGGACTTGAACGTGTACACTTTTTTCTGCAATGTCGGTCGCCGGGTTGTTTAGTCTAAGGTTTTGTTATTTGTTTGGGGTTGTTGGTCCACCAAACTCAAGTTGAAGACATACTTTGAGTAATGCCTTTTTGATTGACTTCTGTTTGATTAGGTCTGTATCGATCTGGTGATCAATAGATCGATTTATATTTTTCCCCAGGAGGAGAACTACAGAGTCTAAGATTCAGATAGAAATTGATATGTCGTGAGTGAAACTTGCAATCTTAGCATTCCTCTTTGGGGACATGATGGAATTTCGAAATGAACCAATTTCGGATCTAATTGCTAGTTTCCTTTTTATCTCTTTAAAGAAATGCCTATATAAAACAAGATTTTTTTTGAGGATGAAGCTAATAGCCTGTATGTGTATAGTCAAGTGGCTTTGTCAACTTTAGCACTTACAAAATATTCGCAAAAATAGGAACGGAATAGTGTTTCCATTCCATTTGTTCTGCTTCCCTCCTCAGCCTACGCTTTTCCTTCCTCTAGACACCAATTTATTTCTCCAGGCTATTTCCTGTCTCAAAGCCACCTGACATGAGAAAGGTTGAAGAAACCGAGAATCTAGAGAAATCTCTGGTAGAGAAATCTTGTCTACTTGTGATCGTGTAGTTGATAAGCCATTGCAATATCTCACCTTGCCTCGTCGCCTTCGCTTAGTGCGGAAACATCCCATATTGTATTTGTCTCTCTAGCTCTACACAGATATAATGATTCCCCTGGAGAAGAGTCTCGTAGACAATATGTAGTAAACTTTCTTAAGCTTTATAACCGGGTCAATGGTCACTCCTTCAAGAAAAGTAGTCTATTCCATTTTCTAATTTCAAAAGGAAGCGGCAAACGACACACTTGTGCAAGAGGGATATTGAATGGTCTCCAGCAAAAAAACAATGGAGGAAACTTTCCTTAGAAAAAAATGCTCGCTTCGCTCTCGCTTAGACCCAGTTTTACTCCCAACTCCATTACACCCAACTTGAAGACAAGATTCGCCATCAGCTCGGGAAAAAAAACAATAATATTTATTTGTACTTCCATTTATTTCCGCTACAAAGCCTCCAGTCTCATCCTCATTGTCACTGACTTTACTGAATCGTGTTTCTTGAGCTTTGCGTTATATATCGGCGTCGTCGGCTCCACGAGGAAATACTACGATAAACAAGTTTTGTGTGCGGTGTCCTTGTCTCAAGTGTCATCCCGCAAGAATAAAAGCTCTCTTTCGCAATATCCAATATACTCCGTCTTTGGCTTCTTGACAAACTCTACTGGCTTTTGTAAAAAACGCAGTTCATTTTTCCCCACTCTCCGCGAAAAAAGGAAGCATCATCAAAACTTACTCTTTCTGTGTTAATTCCGTCATCGCGATAAAATGAAACGTTTCGTCTTAAAATAGAGATCTGAGTCGTCATCTGCTTTTGACTTTTGCATTTTTCCCTAGAGCCTACAGTTTTTTTATTGTTTTGCGAAAAAATGCAGAGAAGAGAGAGGGAGAGAGTTGAAATAATTACGAGAATATTTTTTTCCCTTTGCCTACGACATGAAAAAAAGATTTATTGCGAAATACAAGGGATTATATTGTGTAAGGCTCAGAGACATTTTCGTTCCCGGTCCGTTTACCCCTTTTTCATTCTAAGGAAAAAAACGATTTTCGGCCAAAAAAATGAGAGGCTTTTTGAGCTTGTAGCTGGAATGTCCCCTTTGGATATGAAATAATAATGGTTCCAGCATATCAACGTTACTTCCCATTACGGAATATGCTTTTTTTTGCGTATTTTGTGAGTAATGAAAACAGTCAAGTAGTAATAATTGCAGAAGTAATAATAACAATCGTAATAATGATAACGGTTATATACAATCCCACCTACCTAACGTTTCTACTGCAGGTTGCACTCTCCGACTCTCCGGAAAATTTGTTGATTGCGTCATAGTCATAAAATACGGGCCTTATAGTCTACCTACTTTATTTAGGATTATTTGGGTTACGATGGATGGTAATGGTGACATGATGCCTCCGGTTTTCTACGGGAGGAAATATATAGAGAAAAACAGTGAATTGTTGTAAAAAGTAATCACAACTAGATATAATAGGGACTATAGTGGAATTCGCACATCATCAACATAATTTGTAAAATGGTTATTATGATCAGACGGTCCTTAATACCACCTATGGCTACTCTGTGACAAATATTTAGTAGCTTCCGTACCCCAGGGAATATTTTGCGTTGCGTGCGTCTAACATATTAAAGGAAGTTTGGGAGGAAGCACAAAAAAATGAATTGAGTTTAGTTGAATACTATACGTAGGCAATTTATGTAGGAGAATATGACATGTGTGACAGGTGAAAAGGGGAAAGCTTTCCATGATTATATTTTTCGATATGCTTTCCAGCAACTGTTCTTCTAGAGTAGATTTTTCACTTTAATTATCATTTCGATATGGTACAAACTGACATGATAGGCGGTTACATTGGCTTAGGCTGTCAGGTCCTTATGGAACGGGAGACAAATGAATTCCGATTTTTATTGAGGTCTATAGTCTCAAGGCGGTTTGGTCAACCAAACTGTACGTAATTAATGCACAGAAGGAGAGAGTACCAATGCACTTATTCCATTTCATTCAATTAGGCGTAAAGTAGAGAAAGTACAGATTGTGAATGGGAAACAGATGCATTTTATTACGGTAATATCAATAAGAATCTAGGAATCTAGAGCAGTTTGTTATGCCCGGTCGTTCTTCTCTGGCGGTGCATAAGCATTCCTCCCTAATTCTAGTCTAATGGAATGAAACAGATTATACTGCATAGGAAAGAGAGAGAAAGCATTTTATACTTCAATAATTAATTTCCTTTTGGGCCTTAGAAAAAGTATATTTTTAGGGTGAGACGTGCGTGATTTTTCTCAACTTTCTTGTTCATCTGCCATCATCATTTTTTGAAAATAGGACATGATGATGACGGTAAAAGTTGAATAAACTGAGATTCAGATTGACATCATAACACGATCCACGATAGGCAATTTAATAAGGTAGAATGTATAGCTATGGTACTATATGAATGAAATGGTGACTTTTCCAATTTTCGATATTACTCTATATAGTCTCAATAGAGTAAAAAACTCTTGATGGAGGGAATCGACTGGAACCAATTCTGAATTAATCCATTATATTGGCTTTGTGCATGGTAGCAATTTGTAAAACTGAGTTTTTGATGCTAAATCGCCTTGATCATGATGCTATTACTACATAGGCACTACAAATGTTATTAGAATGCAGTTGTTTCCCCAGTAGAATGCAGTAAAGCTTTATCACGTTCTATCACTTCCAATATGTACAAAAAACTNAGAATGCAGTAAAGCTTTATCACGTTCTATCACTTCCAATATGTACAAAAAACTGATAATAATCCCATGTAGATGTAAATAGTAAGTAAAAATGGATTCGTGTAGAATTTCATCATTTTCACGGCTACTATTTCCTTTTTGGTTACGCTTCCTCCGAGTTAAAGCAAAACAAACCTAGAACGTTAGGGTAGGGAACGTTGGAACGACATGTATCTGATATTATGGAGGACATGGTTTATTTGATGTTTTCACTCTTGCTTGATTTGTTTGATGTTTCCAAATTTCCACAGAGGAGAGAAAAAAACCTAGTTTGATGGTGTCACTGGTGGTTAGCGTCACGGTCAGAATTGACATGGGTTTGTAGATGCGGCTTTTTCCTACAGATCGGATCCCTCTTGTTTTTACCATAATTAAAATAGGAAAAGGATGGTTGGAGTTGGAGTCATTGGTTACGTTTTTTTTCCTGGATGCAACCAAAGAACGAATAATATTCCCATTTTTGGCTACGACGCAATACTCAATTAGAGCTAATGTCCTGAGAGCAACATTGCAGTATCTTCAAACGAAGTTTCCTCTCATGTGGCTTGGCTTTGGCTTCTAATGAGTTTAAAAAAGAGGTCGTAATCGTAAAAAAAAGTTTTTTTTTGCCTGGCGGTGCATTTAAAAAGTTGGGTTACATTTACGCTCGCGCTCGTGCGACATACAAAACTTTGTTTTCCAGAGCCACGAGATCGAGAAAGTGCTCCAGAGAAAAAAAAAGTTTTTACAATTATTATCATTTGAGGAGAATATGGTCGATTAAAAAGAGCTTGAAAAGTTAACCCTTTCCTTTTAAAAAACTCATCTGGGAATAAAAAAAATCAATGGAAGGAAAATTGTCGCCGGGACAGCCTCCAAGGATGATATGATGATGATACTCTTGTAGCGTATGTTCCAGAGAGAAAAGAGAGATGCCGAAACAAGATGCGTTGGTGTAACCAAGTGGTCTATAGTGTGTTGGTTGCAGGCGTACAATATGATTACAGTTTAATGAGATGGTCATTTTGTAGTAAAAAGGAGGAAAATTACATGAACATTTACATTGCCTCAGGCATCTGCCTACCAAAGTGGAACGAAAGACGCGGAGACCAGCAAAAGTAGTTTTGGATCATATATAGATAGGTTCATTTTGCTTGTACATCTTCTTTATCTAACTTTGGTCAGTCATTGTCCATAATAATTAGGCAGAGCGCTGGCATAAAGGCGGCCTTACGCTATTATCAGCTTTTCAACCAAATCAGCGTCATTCGATAAGACACAATAGAGAAAAAAATATGTTCCTTTTTTGGTGACACATAACGACCCAACAAACTTGGTCTGGCGAGCCGTGTGAGCCTATGAGCCATGACTCCTTGACCGAAAGGACATGGCATGTGGCAATCATGCGGAGATATGGCGACAACTTGGACCTTACTAGACTATAGGATCATGGATCATGGAGGAGAGAATAAAAAAGAAGGAATTCTTTGGTGGGAAGATGTCTTTTAACTTTAGCGAAAAACTTGCCTTCCTTTCTTTAGACGGCATGTGGCACTTGCGTAAGTTTAGAAAAGTGTCTAAAGATTTTTTTCTTTTCCGCTTTGATGCTTTCACCACCGTCGCATCACACTACATGTCACACACATGATACACCTGAAGTAAATACATTGTGGGGGTGTTTAGGGAGGTGAGGGTGACAATGAGCCTGAAAGAATCTGAAGCTTGTGTATTCTTTTCATGTGCACACATGAATGCCTCCATCATCATTACACAGGGAACAATAAGTAAAATGCACTTTTTCTAAGGAATTTATTAACTTTCCTTCGGATATTTGATTCGGCTCGAGAGTGTGAAAAGAGATCCAGTGTAAAGAATGCAAGGAAGTGATTCAAGTAGGATTCATAATACAATACCATTGAAAAAAGAAGAAAGAAATACGCATTTTTTCTTGGAAACGTTTCTTGGGTTTTTTATAGAGAAAAAATTTCATTACGGAAGCTTCCTCTTACCTTCATTCAGTTGAGGTGATTTTGGTGTAGAGAAAGTACATTTTGTGTATTCAATAAGCCCCTTATAGACTTCGTGCTTCGCTGCAGGGTTCGCTTCAAGCTTCACAGATGAAAATGATAATGGCTTCGGTTTTGGTTAATGTTCCTCGCGGTTTTGGCTGAAGCGCGGGGTACATATGTAGCTGCACTAAAATTATTTGTCATTTCCACAGCTCCGAAGAGAGAGATAAAAGGAAAACATGAGCAATCTATCTTTCCCTTTCGAATATCTTCTCGCTGCACTTCTTTCTTTTTACGTTTCCCCTTTAGAAAATATAAATTTCGTTTTAATATTGTATTGCGTTGCACCTTTCATATTGATTTTGCCAGAGACTTCATGCATTTTGTATTACTGTCTGTCCCCTGTCGTTTTCACGGAGAAGAGAAGAAAAAAAATGAAAATGCTTTCCGTGAGTTTTACCTATCCATCTCCCGACTCAAAGGTACAGAGTCTAATTTCCAACGTGCTTTTATCTCCCGTCTGGTATTCTCTCTTCATGAATGAAACGAGTAAAATGTTCCGTTTTGCAGTACCATTCCCATTGCATGTCTTCAATTAGGCATAAGCAAACTGAAAATAAATAAAAAATGTAGTTTGGACTATGGAGGGAAAGAAATATTGCTGTATTGAGCCAAACAACAGTATCTAAATCAGTCAAGTTGGAACTAGCTTTGGGTGGTGGTGGTGGTGGTAGTTGGTAGTGAAAGGAGTAAAAGCGTGTCCCATGCGCCATGTGAAAGAGTTACCAATTGAGAAAATGAATGAGCAAACAGGTAAAAACGTATTTCCTTTTTGTATTTTGATAAATCTCCATAATAAGCGATATGAAGTAATAATAACGTTCGGAAAATAGCTACGATGATGATAATGATTTTGATAAAGGGAAAATAAAGCAGTTGCTCGTCGAGGTCGTTTCGTACTATTTGGGCTTTTCGGCAAGCTAAGAATAGAAAAGCCATATCTATTTTCCTTCTTACCTGTCTATTCTAATTTTGCTAAAGTAAAATGGACTAACCTGAATAGGAAGAGATGACAGGTGTTGTTTTCCTTTTGTTTGGGGGGGAGTCCAATGCTGTAGTAATGGTATTGCGACATACACTACACGCTGTAGATTTTAGACACTTTTCCAACCGTTTTTGTCTAGAGAAGTGAAAGAGACGGGACTGACACGGAAAGAAAATATTTCTTACAGTTGTCTTACCTTATTACGTAGCTGAGCTTGCGAAGCGTAGTATTGATTTTGATTTGTCTGTCTGTCTGTCCATCCATTTACGCAATAACTCTTGAACGGGTAGATTTGACGAACCGATTTACTTTTTTGAATTAAACATCGATGGATGCGTCGATCGAAGTTTTTTTTAAATTAATCAGGATATAGATCTTTCATTCAGTTTAAAAAGTGTAACCCTTTAAAATTCATTCTCAGCTACGTATTTAAAACAGTATGAACAGCTTTATTTCTAAAGATATTTGCTAAGATATAAGGTTAACATGGACAGATAAGAAGTACTGATAAAATATTCCAGGATAGTAACAAACGTTATCAAAATATTTTACGGAATAACACATTCTATCTATTTTTATAGTCATAACATAACAAACGTAGCTGACTAAGTTCCTTATCAAAACACAGTATACTTGGCTCATTAGCAAAAAATGGGAAACAAAATATTCATGAATGTATTTTGCAATTATTGTTTCTCGATAAGAAATGTGAACTTACGTAATATTTTATCGTTTTTAATTAAGGAGACGTGCGTTTTGTGTCTTAAGGGCACGAAAAGGATTACTTACGTAGGGCGTATAGTGTACACGTACTCTACTTGCTTCCGAGAGTTCCAAATGAGAATTGTCAACAGAAACTAATTTCGGTATGACCCGAAAATAAGAAGTAGTGCTAGTGCTAAACTACTAAGTGAAAATGAAGAAAAAAAATTAGTAGTTGGAATCCAATTAGTTAATAATGCCTCTAGTCATTATTGTTATTAATGGAGTAACTAGCGAAGGAGAAAAATATCTTGTATAATTTGTTGATTACATTCTCATTCACGAGAAAACAAAAGGTGATAAGGGTAAAAGGGTTGATACTTTGATACCATTACAATTCTCAAGTAAAGTCAACGTCCTTACAAAAACTTGTAGTTTTCGTGTATACCTCCCAGTCCAGAAAGGAATGGCATGACTTGATATGATAAGAACATAAGGGGCTTTTACAAAACTTTTACGCTATTATTTTCTGTTTAAATTGGATTAAAAATCATTCTTTTTCTTGGGCTATTCCACTCTAATTCATAAAAAGTATAAAGGTTGCATAAGACTCTGACTCAGAAAAAAAGCGTATCGTCACACATGTCATGTTAGCAATTTTTCTTTTGGCTCGGCTTCACTTGACACGACAGTTTTCCAAGGCTTCATGTAATCATGCTTGTTTATCTCATTCTTCCCCTGCTCTGAAAAGATAAGTCATGTTAAAGAAAAAAATGGTTCTTGAGCCAGTCCACCTGTTTTCATGTGACATTCACCAAAGTATCACTTTTAGGATTATGAATAAGCCGAGCTAGAGTGATGATGTAATTTTACCGAGGCAAACAATGAACTAAAATGACCACGGAGCTTAAAGAATATATGGTTTCGTAGTTTCCACATTTTTTTCGCGTAATCACAAGTAATCATAAACATTTATAGGTGTAATGGGACATTATCATGCAAATTAGTGAAACAGGTACTGCAACAAATACAATTAAAGCAGCTTTTTTAAAAGCTTTTTTAAAACATTATTTTCGGTTTTAAAAAGAAATCTCCCTGGAATAAAAATGGTAATAATGGACATTGTACATAAATTACAATTTGAATGTTGTAAATACGGCGGATGGACTAAGCCCTAATGAAAAATTGCATCTTGACTTGATCCCCAGGAAGATCTTGAATTATTGTGAGATTATGCCATAAATGGGATGTTCCATGGGAAATGATAGGATAAGATGAGCTCTCTTCCTAGAGTTATTTCTCTTGTCAGTTTTAGAGTAAAAGCTGGACCAAAAGACGATTGATTCTCTACGGAGGGAACAATAACTGGAGTGACGGGTGAAACTAAAGTCTCCTAATGTTTCAAAGCTTAGAATGTTTTTTGGAAAGTATAACATGGCTCACCTCCATTGAAACTATGATTCACTTGAGATTCTAATTTCGTAAAAGGAAAATACATTAATGCATCAAAGCATAAAATGAACAGAGAAACAAAAAGATTTATACAAAGTCCCCATCTTACAATAATAACATCTTCATTGTTTTGTTTTGACTATGTGTAATTCATTGTGTTTGTCACGATGCAAATGAGACTTGGATTATATTGCATTGGCGGTGTTTCCCCCTGTATTCCATTTAAACTTTGCTTAACATATGGAGCAAACCTGGATGATAATGATGAGGAAAAGGGTGATGTCCACTCTCCTGGAAAATTGACAAATGTACATTTTCCTTGGGAAATTATGACTATTTGAAATCCTGGAATGGCTCTCCAGAGACGTTTTTTGTTTTCTCCTGGAGCAGGAAATATTTCACAGTTTAAAACATATTTCATGTTAAAATCCTTTAGGGAAAATAATGCACGGTCGGTGTTGCATGTTACGTTCAGTGAGTCGGTTTGTATAATACAAATAGATTCTTCACAATGCAATTTCATCTCATCAGGGACCTACAAACCAGTCATCATTAGTAAATCAAACAATGTGATCAGGATCCTACCATTCGTACCCAACCAGCCAGAGAATTCCAGGGAGTTTGTGTTTGTACTTGTGTGGTGCCTGGGTTGCCACCGTAGCTGGAAAATACTGCTGGAGAATGAAATGCAGCTGAGTGAAGTTGACCTAAAGCATTCATTTCACCATTTTCAATTTGTTATCTTCCACAAAACACCATCATCATTGGAGTCTCATGCCTTATGCACTGCACGCTTCAAGCTATGAGTTTTATGGGAAGGAAAATCTCAAAAAGTGAGTATAATTCTGGACTTTGGTATATCACTGGAACTAAAATACTAAAATGGCGAGGCAAAAAATGCTTTTGTGAAAAAGGGTTACAATCCTTACGCTTTTTTTCCTCCCAGGAACAAATAAGGAAGAGAACAGGGCATTACGCAACTTATGTAAATATGTGTTTGCATCATTCACGGAAAATTATTTCCGGTTCATCAGTCTCCATTTTTTCTTTCTTTCCATGTCAACTTTTAGCGAAGAGTTATGGGCAAACATTAGAAAAGGCATTGTGTAAATTGTGTTCCTTGAAGCCATCATATCCCTTGTCCCTTCATTTGGTACAAAGAGAAATGAAATGAAGTCCTGAAAAAGATGAAATGAAATATGTATTTTCATGTACAATTTAAACAGATTTTTTTCTTGTGTTTCCAAAACAGATTGCTTTTCACTCTCATTTTTTTACGGAACAATAAAAAATTAAAGAGTTTTTTATGACTTAGTCTGTATCTGAGAGTTTTTAAAAATTAGGAGTTTGCTTCTTCACATGTGACTTGCTGACCCTAAAATATGCCAAATGAGTCGTGAATTGGAACAGTGAAAATGGTTTCATGTAGCAACTAGCATAAGGGTCAGTTGACTGCGAAACTGAAAATGTTTTAAAAGCCCATAAAATCCAGAAATCCAAAAGAGAAAACAGGACACGAGTCTAGTAACTTATTTATACCCTCGTAAAAAATGTTTTTCTTTTGGAAAAAAATTACATTTTCCTTTGTAATTAATCTTCCTGCTCATCTGCTTCGTTTATGGTGAGAATCTGTTTTTTAGTAATTTTCACAATTATTACCCTTTTCGTAAATTTTAATGAGTTTCTTCCCAACGAA
>JAANSQ010002279.1:0-12400 GCA_036850885.1 Lepidocyrtinus dapeste | reverse complement strand
TAGACTTGGTAATGAGTAAGTATGAATTTTCCTTGAGCAGGATGTCATTTACACACGAATGCTTGAGGGTGTTGCGAATTAAAGAACTCGGATGGGTTCATGGATACATTTACTCAACCAATGTTAGACAATGATACAAAAGCTCTTTGATGGTAGAAATTTTACGGCTTCGTAATTCATACGCGTGACGTATTTTTTGAAGCGTTCAATGATGAAAAGTACGTTAATTTTTTGAAATGACTCTTCACTCTCTTGATGATGTTTTTTTTATTAATCTGGGAGAAAAATGAGGCATATTTATTCATGTTCTAGTTTTCTTGTCAACTGTCAGCAAACTTGATATTTCTCCCGTTTATGCTGCCAGTCATCGGAAAGGGAAATGATGTTTCCCCATTCAACACACAAAAGGATGTCGTTGTAGTGTGTGTGTAATGTGCAAGTAACGTGAAATTCCTCGAGTGAGTTTTATTTTAGACGGGAGTAGCATGCCTAGACACGAGCAAATAAATTCTGATGCTGGTTTTGTTTTCTTAGTAACACATAGACTTTGTCACTGCACCGATTTCCAAACTGTTGCATTCACCATTACACTGACATGACATTTCGCGTTAGACATGCTTCCTTTCACCTAGATTACTTGACTAATGCGGCATTGATTTGGAAACGGTTCATGAAGTATGTTCAAGTTTGAATGCGCTCAAGGATGAAAGTAGATAGAGCATTTGTTATATTAGCTTTCAAAACGACATGTGTCTACTCTGTTTTCTCCAGCTCCTTTGAAGAATTTCAATTTTTGTGGAAAGTCTTTCAGGCATTATAAATATACGGTGGGGTTTCATTTGAAAAGAAAATAGATGTTTCACTTTGTGTGTAGTAGATACCTACATATGTACAAATATTAGGTTTAGGGAATCCTTGCAAATAGCATCCAGAGTACACACTTTGTGCTCGCGTCTAGCTAGATGTGATGCCTTCTAGATAACACCTTAACAAGCTCAGGGAAAGACAAAATTTCGAGCGTTTAGTTGTTAAACCCCCTGTGGCACAACAAATGTAAATCTTTTGGAATGAAATAATGCTTGGGACAGTAATTGGAAGCCGAGTAGGCGAGCTTTCTATAACTGCAAGTTGCTCAATGCGTGTAGTCCTTACAAATTTAATCATTTTTTTCAAAAGCAGTCATTTGTTAAAAGATATTTGAAATTAATGAGCGCTCCTTGAAACTTTTCTTTTTGTTTCTCCAGGCGTGACAGAGACCAAGACGGAGATAGTGGGCTACGATTTTTGGACATTTCTTACGGTTAAAATAATGGTACTTTGTTTCGTCACTGTAGTGGTTTGTTCCACATTTGGGGGGTGCGTCACAAAAGTGTACCGAAAGTACAAGTACAAGGAGCTGAGATGTTTTGAGAACGACGAAGAAGAAGGTTCATTAAATGGTGAAGGAAATGAGGTGCGGAAGAGTAGAAGAGGTACGCTGGATGATACTTCGAGATGTACATCTATTACCTTAATGTCATTTGACTATAGTTATTGGCGACGACTCCGGATACTCAGGCTGAAGTACTTCCTCTTGAGACCTAGACCCTTAGATCCTGTCACGACCAAGATAAAATCCTTTCCCAATACACCAACGGCCTCAAAGAAAATAAAAGAATATGCATCCACATCTGCAGGGCGTAATAATAATGTGAAAACTACTCTCACGAATAAGGCTGCTGCTTCAGGAGATGTACCAATTTCAAAAATGCAGACCTGTAGTAAAAGAAGTAATGATCATCATAATCCATCGGTTCTCAACAAACCCATTAGTCTCTCAGAAACCAACTTACAAGAAAAGTCGGCGGTATTAGCTGTCACCAAGAGTGGCTACGAACTTCGTCGCGCTCGAAACAAGAATAGAAAAATAACAACCAAGAAAAATGATGTTGATTGCGAAAAGGAACGAAGCTCTTCCACCGTAAACGGAGTGGGCTTAAGTGGAGCCTATCCCAAACATGGAACTAATTCACTGGAGCATGGAAGTGTGAGTGACATGTATGGCGGAGATGGTAACGTGAGCTTGACAAGCACGTCGGTGTCCATTTCAATGTCGCAGTCTCTCAATGGCTCAGAAACTGCCTCAAGTACCTCTATTACAACTCCTACGCCTGCTCTTCATGGTAAGCAAAGTAATAAAAAGGAAGAGAGTAAATTACGTAGTAGTGGTATCAAGTTATTGAAGGAGCAAGAAAACTTGAAACGGAAGGCTTGCAAAAAGAAAGAAGGTGAAAGCGAGAAAGGAGAAGCCCATTATTGCCCTGGCACATCGTCATTGACGCCACCTCCGCGAAGTCTAAGTAGCAGTGAAAACAGTCACAGAGGCATTTTAAAAAAACGGATCATACGAGCTACTGGAAGTGAGACCGGAGGCAAGGGTAAAGCCAAAAGAATTCTGAGACATGGAGATTCGTCCGCTTCTGTGTCTACTATTCAAAGTGTTGGAATGTCGTCTACCTGTGACGAAGACTCCTCTAGAGTTGCTAGTCGAGCGTATGTTGAGGACACTGACCAAGACTTTGAGATGGACTACTATGACTACGACGTGATGAATGCGGGAAACATTCCAGGTTCTTATTTAGGCCTAGAGCCTGCCTTTGTATTGTGGAATTCGGAAGTATACCACAACTCAGAAGACGAAGAAAGCGAACCTGGCGAGTATGAAGAGTGCGAAGATAAAGCTGCTACTATTAAAGCTGTTAAAGATACGGAAAAAGACTCACGAAAATGTATAATGGAAGATAGTGCTTGCAGTATCGAGATGACCCCGAGTAGTAGCATTGGTATGCTTTCAAGCGATTTGGACCCAAAAAACGAGAGCGGAGTGGAGGAAACGTCACTTGATACCTTAAAGTTTGCTGACGAAGATGACGAGGATGAATTTGGGTCTTATGGGGAAAGTGGCGACGATTCTTCTCATGTGAAATCCATGAAAGATTCTGGATACTCTGGTCATCGATCAATCACCAAACCAGCGGCTAACACTTTGTACCGCACGGAAAAGTTGTAAAGGCTTCAAACACTTATTATATCAAACCGATGCAGCTTTGCTTTAAAAACCTACCATAGTTAAATAATTTCCCGAACGTTAAGTAGAACTCACGTATGATATTTAGCATAATCTATATATTTTCCTGAAATACTGACAAACACACTACTGCAGTGTAATTTTACTGATAACTGTCTACCAGGTTGCTATTGCGATACACTTGGCGATCATAATCCATAATCTAGTCAAGATTAACAATCTCCTTAAGCCCATCGGTTGAAGTATGGAGTAAAATTATGCATCTAAAGTCCTGGTGCATAATTATGGTAAGTACAACTTTATATTTTCAGGAATGAAGTTAATAGTTAAGTAATGGAAACTTTTCATTTAGCACAAATGCTTAGAAATAAAAGGTGAGTAAACAGAACGGTGGTCCAAAACGATAACAATTCGAAGAAACTAAGTTATACTGGGCGGGAAGCAAAACTCTTGTGGATTTGCTAAAGTGGCACTAGAAAAAATACAGAGTAATCGTTTCCATTAAGGTTTAAGTTTAGTTTGAATTGTGTTTCATTGGATATTCTAGTCAAATCATTGTTACTTTTTGGGTAGCTTAGGATTCTACAAAATATTCTGGAATTTGGTAGATAGAATTGTACACAGGAAAAGGACTTGTTAGAAAAGCTTAAGAATAAATCTGGTGCAATAATGGTGTTTAAACTGGAGTGGAAAGCATGCTTGAAACTGAATCCATTACCGAAATTAGTTTGCTTTTGCTTAGTAGTCGTAATCAACAGTGAAATTACTTTAATTTTTCTCATGATCAAATATATCTTATGAATAAAAGATTCGCATGGAAGAATTATCACAATGTAGAAAAAATCTTAGCGAACATCACTTTATGTATTCGTACCTATACAACATATATTTTTTCTAACCTATTCTGAATGACAATGGTGTTTGACTGAACTAGAGGTAGCAATTAAACTGATTTTGTAGTAGTACATAGATGTGTAACAGGAAAAGGTAAGAATATGGTGGTGTTAGATAAAACAGAAATAGAGTGGGTAGTATTGTTGTTGGTCTAACTGAAATTTTTCGTATAGCCACGTCATCTTTCTGCTTTGTAGAAAATGAGTTTCACATACCTTTCTATGCTGAAGAGATGCTACAAATTCCTGAAAAGGTTAAAAAAGTAAGATGAAATGTAAGCTTGGATCTTCAAACCCTCAGAAATTTTGCAGAGAAAGCGTTTACTGGGGAGGGAAAACTTATTTGTATGCTAATTTAAAGCTTTATGGGGAGAAATTACGGGTAACTTGATTCTACCAACTTGTAAATGTAAATAAATTATTCATTGTAAATACTGTGTGCCGACTAATGAATAAAGAATCTTATTATAACCTAGTGCAAAATGTCTTCTTTTCTTTTGAAGGATTTGATAAAGGAAAAAGTTAAAGAATGGGGTTAAATAAATGAAATCCGTGAGTAATTAGGAACTAAATACTAACCACAGTAACGAGAGAAACATACATACGTTTGCTTGATATTATTTGCTCGTAATTACTAGTGGGCTCAATTTCTCACTTCCGTAACAAATTTTCATACTTGTTTGTTTCCAGACTGAACTCAATCTGTTTGATCCCGGCTGAAATAAACTATTAAATATATGGTCTTCCCTCGAGCTAAAACTGAATTTCGCAAAAACACAACTTTCTTAATTTACAAAGCTCTAGTCCTGCGGAGTAATTCTATAGTAGGCTTCCATTCCTTTCTTGAAAAGTCATATTTCTTTCATTTCAAATTTTAAAAAGTCGGATGGGAAAGGAATATGTAACCAAAAGTAAAAAGAATGTTTGAGTAGGGTTTATGACATCAAATATTTCTAATCCTTAGCGAATATCTTGATGCTCAAACCGATTACCACTTGAAGAATTTATTTAAAGATTATGCTCATCTACGAAAGTTGTAGCAAAATATTGCCAAGTCTATTGCGTATTGGATCACCAAAATAAACATCATCAGATCCTTTTTTCCTTTGAAGTATACAGAAAACTACATACACCGAGGAGATGATACCATTATGGGCAATCGATTCCCACTTTGCCTACCCAAAATAAACACCCCCAAACTCACACAAGTAATTATGCGATAAGCCGAAATCTTGAGCCTTTTCAAAAATATCTCCACTTGAAGAAAAGTTTGAAATAAAGACAACCTATCGAAATTCAAAAAAAGATCACTGAATGTTGAGATGAGTTGCTCAGGGATAACACTACGAGTTTCAGGATTTCAGTTTCAGCCATTTCAGTTCTCTACTACAGATTAGGAATCTTACCTTTACACTATGAAATGCACTGGGAAATGTTTGCCTCACATCAATTTAAACATATACTGCTAGAAAATGTATGGTGAAGAGAAAAATGGAAATAATCTTTTGCTTGAGAAGTCTTCCTGTACATTTACAAATTTTTAAATGTGTTAAACTATCCTTTCTCTCAAATTGGTTAAGAATAAAATACTTTGATTAACTTTTCATATCACACCTCCTAGTGAGTGTGCATGAAATTGGTATATTATGCACCGACACTATGCATTATGCTTATCATGTTTTGAATTCCTTATAACCTCTACCAAACTAATCAAATCAATACTGATTCAATTACCTATGCTACTCAAATAAAAAAAATACATGAGACGTGCACAAAGTTTGTGCATTATTAAAATGCATACATGTATTCGTCTGGATCAAGTTTTTTCATCGTTTTCTCGAGTAGGAATAATGTCGGAATTTACCTTGAAAAGTTGGAAACCCTACGAGGAAAGTTAGCTCAGCTTGAATACTTAAGACGTCCCAGTAGAAACTATATTACCTTGTCAATCTCATTAAAGGTCTATGCTTATTTTCCTTCAGAGAATGGAAAAGTTGTCATATTAAAAAAATAGCCCAAAACTTTAAATTCATGATACTCAAGACAAAGCTGATGATTCAAAACCATCTTTCAAAAACTCTGTAACATGGATGTAATATCTTAAACTTTTAAGGTAATTCGTTACTTAAAAAGCCAATGTAAAAACCTCGAATCCACGCCCTAACATTCTTGAAACTATTTACGAAATTTATTGATATAATTGGCCGTGAAAAACAGACGTCGAGCAAGACAAATAGGCAGTTATGAATGCAGATTTTTTTCGACATAGATGAACTCAAAGCATGATATAATAAATCATTGAACAAAGCAATTACCTATTTTATTGGTTAACTTGACACAATATTCATCACATAAATTAAAAAGAAAAGTCATAAAATGACCATGACACAATTGTAATTGCGTGAAAAAATCAATAACTAATGAATTTATAATTGTGTATGCAATCCAGAAGAAAAGCGGGTAGAAGTGTGGTTGCTGGTTATTAAAGTCTGAAAAATTTACTGGGCCAGAATCGTCTAGTGCCAGTGAGCAAGCAGTGCTCACTCGAATCCAATGTTTGCAACTGACGTTGGAACTTGGAAGACCAGCATACGGCGAAACTGTAAATGATGTGTGTTCAAATACGTTCTACTAGAACTAGAGCCTTGTTGGTATGAAAACTTGGAGAAAACATTGCTCATTTTTTTGTTGTCCTTAAGCCGGGTTCTATTTTTACATGAGTCCACTCCAACTCCATCCCTTATGAAACCACTAGCAGTCATATTCCATTGGATGTATGAATGACGAATTTAAAAAAGAAAGAGGGGCAACCAAATATGAGAGGGGAATGAGTCAGCGAAAAACTGTACAAATGCCACTGAAAACTACCAGTTTTGTCGTTTCGTATATGTAAGCGTACATATTGATTTTCAGTAAACATACTTATGTATGCATGAGAAATGTGGCTGGATCGATGGCCTTTTCCTATTACCAGGTGGATTACGTTCTTTATTCCATTTAGTTTACCATTTGATTACCGTCGCTGGAAATACCTGAGGTAGGATTAGTTTGCGATACGTTCATTTCGCCACTAACATTGACTTGGTGTGCAGTCCAGGTGAAAGCAAGCGGAGAAATCGTTGGCATGCAGGCAATCATATTTGTCAGTGGCAGACAAGGAGAAAAAGTGGAAGTAGCGTATGCATAGTAGAAAGAATAAAACAGTGGATAACAAACTGAAGAAAAAATGTAGAACTGGGTTCTGTGCTATTATTTAGTACCGTCACTTTGTTTAAGTAAGTCGTTAGTTTTGTTTTTCTCTAATTGAAGATACAAATAGGCGGCTGTAACAATCAGTGCTCTTCGTGCAAAGGAACTCGTTCAAACAGATAAAGTCCTGCTTTATTCTTGGGAAAAAAGCAGATTAAGTAAATCGAAAGAAGACCCGGATGGTTCTTGACGTAGTCGAGGACATACACGCCAACTCCGGCGTATCAAAACTAAAAGGAATCAAGGAAAGACAGCCTGTAGCTTACAGAATGACCGAAGAAAGTCACGGTTCTGGTGATAGTAACACTCTAGTACTACAACCTTCTGAAAAAATCGTCAAAAACCTGGAACCGGAAGCCGATCCAAAGAATGGAACTGGAGATAACACGGAAAATAATCTATGCGAAAAACACGTGGATCCTATCTCTTCCTCCGCATTGTCTGGTTCTGCATCTATACGAGAAATGCTCAACTATGATGTGAACACAAGTAAAGGAGAGTTTACTGTCAAGATAATTTGCTTGGGTGATAGTGCAGTGGGCAAATCAAAGTAAGTTGCTTCCTCGTAAAAATTACTAGATTGCATTGGCTGGCCTGTTGGCGTAATTTCTATCCTTTTCTAGCACAATCCATAGTTTACATTTGCTGATGTGATTTACATATTAATATGCGAGGTAGCATACATTTTTATTAGTTAGTTCTATTTTGCATTTTAGACTGTTGGAGAGATTCCTGATCAATTCTTATAAGGCACACCAAGTGTCCACTTATGCCTTAAATCTTTATCGCTATAGCACTCTTATTGACGATGAATCAATAGTAGTTGGTGAGAATTCTAAACATTACATTTTTTATATTTAGTAAATAGAACAAGATTGCGATCAATTTTACTTTACTCGAGAGACAATGATATTATGACAGTTATGATGATGATAAAAATCCTATCCCGGTTTAACATTAACTTTATTTATGAATGAAGTAGGTGACTTTTGATGCCAAGTCTAGATTTTCGAAGTTTAACTAGTTGCCAATATATTTAGTTATAAAAAATAAAACATTGAAATAAGTAAATATTATGTCTTCCCAGATACCCTTACATTTGCGCGTCACAGATATCCCCCATCTTCATTAATTAATTAAAATTCCCCGTCAGCCGGTACAGAATTTTTAATCATCACATCCGAAGCATTTATATTCCATGCGTAAATATCATTGTTTCTCGTGCAAGAAACACAAATTTACTAATACAACTTGTAAAGTTCCTTCGTAAATATTCATGATGAAGCCCCTAAAATATGTTGATTTTTTAAAAAGATTTCTGGGATACTGCTGGCCAAGAACGGTAATTTAAGATTTAAATTTTTAAGATTTATTTAGATGAAAGATGTTCAGAATTTTTTCGTTTATTAGGTTCCATTCCCTGCATCCTTCTTACTATCACCAAGCACATGCATGCATTATGGTATTTGACGCGACTAGAAAGGTTACTTACAAGAACCTTAGCCGATGGTATGATGAGCTAAGGCGCTACCGACCTATGATCCCTTGTTTCTGTGCTGCGAATAAAATTGATGGTATGTTGAACAAAATTAGAGTTTCGTTTTTTTACAAATTGATATTTACCTGTAAATTTACATACGTTGCATTACTGAAGCCAATATGGACATCACCAAGAAACAATTTGCATTTGCCACTAAGAATGACATACCGTTTGAGTTTGTTTCCGCATCAGATGGAACAAATGTTGTAAAGGTATACTTTCTTTACCTCGATTTTTTGGCTGGCCAGAATATAAATTTTTTAAAACAAATCGAATAATAAAATTTAATTTACAGCTTTTTCGTGATGCCATAGCTGCAGCAGTAAGCTACAAGAAACAGCCTACAGACTGGCAGGATCAAATTTTATCCGAACTTGAGAAAACGACAATAGCTGACACCTCTCCTGAATCAAGTAAACTCATTGATAGCGAAGAAAAGGAAACAGAAAGTGACAGTTCATAAGGAAGCTGGCGCATGAGAAATTTTTACGAAGTATACAGATTCAATAACCCGTACTTGGTTCCTCAAGTGAATTATGTAATTATTTATTTATTTATTCTGTATTATGTATTCGTGTTTGTTGTATTCGATCGGTTGTTTTCGCAGAAGTGTTTGACTAATTAGTTTACAAATTTTCGTTTATCACAAAGGTATGGAAAATAGATCTAACTTTAAATTTATATTTATGCAAAAGCATTATTATTGACTTGTTTTACTCCCTAAGTTTCAATAAAGACAAATGGGATCTCTCGAAATAATTTCAAAACGTTCAGAGCGGCAGGCATTTATATATTGAATGTGGCCTTTAAAGTACTACTAGAGGATTGCCTTAAACCGCTTCAAAAACTAGAGAAAGAAAACTATGCAGAAAATGAGCATTATGACTTTTCGATCTTACCAACACACACGTTTCATTATTTCTGTAAAGCTGTCTCGTTTACGCTGCTATTTGTTTAATCCTCAACCAAAGAAGAGACTGGGCTTCGGCCATCTTCTCCACGTCTCGCATTCTTCTTTTTCTAAAATCACAATGATCCAATTATATTAAGGAATTTCTACATTTTAAGGTTAAAATAATAATAATTAAGTTTGCATTTATACTTTGAGCTCGACAGTAGCGACGGCGATATTATACATTTTTTGCAAGTTTACTAATCGCTTGGCGTACAAGGCTTGAGACTTCCGTTTTAGCTGAATTAATTCATCTAAAGCTGAAACCCTTTGTTGCAACTTTATAATTGCACTTTTCAGTTCCCTGTAAAATAATCAACAAGACCGGTTAGTCATTTCAAATTAAAAACAAATACAGCAAGGTTATTTGGTACGGAGTTTGACTAAATCTAACCCGATTTCTTGGTTCGGCATATTCTTCAGATACATTGACTCATGGTGAAATCGAATGCGTTGGGTTCCAAAATTAGGAAACGGGCTGACACGAAATCCATCCATAGTGTACGCCACAACACATACGTCGTTGGTGATGCTTAAACGAAATATACAAGTCTTGTAAAACAATTCCTAACATAGAGTACAATAGTTTTTGTTTGTATATAACTACCTGATGTGCGACATTAGAAGGAAGGCAAGATTTTCATTGCTCAAAAGAAATATTTTTTCGATGGCCATTGTTTGAGAAAGAAATCGCGGCCAAGCTTCATTATCGAATCTAACACTGTCGAGCAGATTTTCAAAATCCACTTTTCCTATGGAGGTAATTCTCTTTGGGATGTCCATCTGAAAATATGGTTTATATTTTTTACTAAGCCAACAAAACGCTTGAAAAAGAATTAAAATCAAAGGATATCATGGTTAAAGTCCGTACGTCGTTTTTGAATGAAAATACAAAGTGCTTCGGCACCCTTACTCCTTGGACATTGACAGTTCCAGGGGCAGCTGCTGGAAAGCACTGTTCCACGAGTTCTTCTATGACTAAACCATCAACGATGTTGTCAACGAGGAAGGAAAATAGATATGGACGAAGCACATACTCCACTAAAGGCGCCCATTTCTTTTTCTGTCGAAAAATATTTAAATTTTACTTTAAAAATATTATTAGTATTTTAATAAATTTTAAACTTACGTTGACTTTTATGCTTGAGTAAAGTGGACCAATCGGCAAATGCTTGAAGCGATGCAAATTTTCATGAAGAACTTTCACAAAGTCTCTCATCGCTTCAATACATTTCTCCGGTATTTCCATTATGGTGGGGTCTAAGTTTGCGCATTCTGTTTCATCAGGAAAAAACGGGAAGTTGCTTTCCAGGAAGTCTAGTGGATCATCTGAAAGGTGAGTCATGGCATTCTCCTCATTTTCTACTTGCAGTTGGACAATTTTTGATCTTTTCGCAGCTATTTAAATCAAAATAAATTAAATTTTATCAGCCTCAGAAATAAACAGTCACAGGGCAAAAATAGGTAGATTATGATAAAAATGAGTCGGTTACACATACCGATTCTTGCTTCCAATTCCCTTTTCTTGTCTACAGCTTTTTTAACGGACTTCCCAATTGAGTTGAATTCGAGCTCAAGGTTGTTGATTCTCGACACAACTTCAATTGGCGAGAACTTCCGTGTTCTGATTATGTTTCCATTTACGTCTACGTCTACATTTTCCATTTTTTTGAAAAGAAGTTATTACGAACTATAATTTTTCATTAAAAGTAGCTGAACTAGTAGCAAATAAGCTAAAATTCAGATTTAAAAAATAATTATGATCGGGAAAACTGTAGATATTAATAAGAAAGAGTGTTATTTACAACTAACTTCTGTAGGCTGACTGACTGATATTTAATTGTCAGCACTGGTTTGTACGTGCATAAACCTTGAGAGTAACGGCAAAACTGGAGTTCTTTTTTAAGGTAATCAATCACAGCTGTATGTGCAATCAATTTAAGTCATCGTACTTTATGATCTAGGCAAATGGCAGTTTGCCCTACTTTACAAACAAAGAGCGTAAAGCATGAAGTTCTAATATAATCCTACAAAGAAGACGGACTATAGAAATTGGTAAAAAGTAGATGAGTTTTCAATGTAATTGTCATCCAAAAACTAGACCGTTTACTTCTTCGCTGAATTAACATTATCCAGGTAAGCAAGCTTAAACAACTCAACTAGCTCAGGCATTCACATTCAAGTATCTTATGAGGGTAATTAATGGACTATAGAGCATAATAAATACCTCCAATATCATCTACCATTGAATTGAATTAGAAAATATGTTGAAGCTGAGTCTTACAATTTGATCATAGTCACCTTATCATTATTTACGTCCCCCATTGTATTGGAATTAAGGAATGGAAGCAATGTAAAACTTTCATCCCTACAAGACAGGGAATATCATGTTATGCAAATTACTTAGTTTCCTGAAGGACTTATTCATTGAAGATGCTTTAGCATTTTTATTGAGTTTTGTTTTTGGGATGGAATACTCTCTGCAGTTGAAAGTAATTCTCCCAGCGTATTGGACAGGTTTAAGTCGTTCCTGTGAATGTACATGATACACTACTACAATAGCTCATAAAAGTAATCGAATAATACGGCTAGGAAAATCGAAGGAAGTCGTAAAGTACAAATTGCATGTATGAAATTACAAAATATGATGTGTCACTGATTACTTCATGAATTAGTAAAATGAATCTGAATGCATAATG
>JAANSQ010002278.1:0-12404 GCA_036850885.1 Lepidocyrtinus dapeste | reverse complement strand
CAAACACTCCAATCAAACTTATGTACGTCAATTTTTTCGATAGGATTATATGATAACTCATCTACGCAAACCACACTAGACACGTGGAAGGATGGCCACATAAAAATAAAACGAAATTAATAAGCTTCAATTCCAATTAAAAACTTCAAACAGATCAACTAAGAAACCTGCTCACATGAGTCATTTTCTTTTCCCCGTCTACTTAATACGTCGTCGGCAAGAACCAACGTTAAAATTTTTGATTAACTTTGGGGCAATTTATTTTTTACTACATTTTGCCATTGGCCAAATCAGACTATAATCTAGATCTAGTTCATCAGAAGAAATTAGAACAAACACGTGCATGTAAACTAAATGATTTACCAATTAAACGGCACTGCATAACTATATTACTAAAAAAACGACACTGTCTACCAGTCTTCTAATACTGATGATTACGCTATGTGCAAATAGCTTAGAGCTTACCTATTCTTAAAAGATTCGTTGCACAATTATTATCCGTGAGCGTTTCTTGTGTTATGCCGGTTTGAGCAAACAAAACTCTGGAATCGGTTTCAAATTTCTTGATACTCACCAATTATTTTAGAGTGTGATTTCTTTAGTCTAAAAAATTAAAAAGACAAATTTCTCTCACCTCCTGTGCTCAAGTTTAATATTGCTCAAACTGATTGTAAGAATAACTGATAACATTCAAGATGTGACATGTATAGAACGCATTAAAGGACAAAATATTTGCAATAGTATTCTAAATATGCATACCTCAGATAACATAACTTGCTTCAAGATTACCAAACAAAACCATTGTCAAGTGCATATCTTTCTAATTACTGTCACTGTCAGGTTCAAATTTCATCATATAAATGATCTTTTGCATGCAAAACTTTTAAAATGATGCATCCACACTAAGGAACAATAAGTAACTTTGAACTTCTTATCTTAAAATGTTACACGAACAAGATAAATTTTCCAGTTTGATGCACCAAGGCACAAACATTATAGCAAACCTACATAATTGAATTAGCAAATAATGATAATTTTTCGTAGAATTTACACGTTTCAAGTGAAGGTGACATTTTGCACAATCTTTTTTAACCACCCCTCGTAACATCAATTTTCGGCTAAAATAGTCACGACATTTTTAAAGATAGAGTAAACTTTGTATTTACAGGTGGAAATTTTGATCACTGGTCACAATATTAAGACTTGTCATTAGTTAGTAAGAGCTTAAAAAAATGCTAGCGCCAAAGAATGAACCAACGCTTTATTCAAAACCAAAACAGATAAACTAATGGATTGCTGTTCTACTTTACAACTTATTTGGGGCAGCGGCAGCCATGAGACTAAGGGATATCACTACAGTAACCTCTCTATAAATATCGTACTCACTCCAGTTTTAATCAGCCATTGATTTCGAAAACCACGAGAGTAAGGTTCGTGCCTTGTGTCATTCTTGCTCAATGATCATTCGAATTTATCTTTACACATGCCACTTAAGGTTGACACACGATGACAAAGAAAGAAACTGATGTGTCGATAACAAAAAATCCAAAAGTTTTGAAAATATTACTTTTAGGTCTGTAGCATTTTAATAACTACTTGGCTTGTACATGGGATCACATTTGTATCATGACTTTCGCGTACCTTTGTTCATTCATCTAAATTTCCGGCTTCCCTCGCTTCGCACCATATTCCTTTGAGAGTTAGGCAGTTGGCCACTGTAGGCATAGGATAAACCATGCAATCAAATGCATCGATAAGGCTAAAAACGTAAAGTATAGCGACACTTAATGTTACCACCCTCCAAGCTTAAAAGTGTATTTGAGTAAGTATATAAAAAGTTAAAGGGAGCAGTTACATTTTAATTATTTACATCATTTCACCCATATTGTACGTAATTACATAATGTTTGAAGCATGCGACATGGTTTATACTCCTTAATATAAAAATACGTTGAGCTCAATACATTCTTTCCCTTAATTTAACATTAACGATTATGATTATGATTACTAAGGATCTTCCCTTTAGCACAAAAAATAGACAAATAAAAACTTCATTGATGTGATGTACTCGAAAAAATGTGTTACGGTGTATCGTTATTTTATATGAAGAGTAGGTGTGCATGGTTATTAGTTTAGTTACCAGTTACCAAGATGTGATGTGATTATGATCACATCAGCGTAACAAGAATTTCGTGTTGGTAACCGTAAGCCCCACATACAGGATGCAGACTGTAGACCTCACTGCAGCAGCGGCACTTGCTTCTAAGCAATAAAAATTCTACCGCTGTACCTCCACGTTTGGCAGTTGCAGTCGCAAAATGTAAAAAAAAAATTTAAATGAGTCATGAACCATGCCCTGAACTGATTATCTTTAATACTTCTGTAGGTATAAAGCTACATTAATAACAGACATTTCGCACACAATCCCTTTCGTTTAATTAATTGCTAGTGCCCATTACGCATGAATGTCTGCTGCTACATATACCTCTCTGCTCGTGCGTAAAATAGGGCAATTTGAAGCCCTGCAATCATCTATTAATGTTAGACATTTTATTCTTGCGTTTCGTCCGGAAATATAGAATTTGCATCTTGTTATATAACAGCAGTGATTAATTTTGGTATTGCTTAACAGTTCCCAATTTTTTTTTGATTTCCATGAGCTTTAGCAATATTTTCTATTTTTAGGAAAGTAATTACGTGAATGTGTTAAAATTTTATGCTTGGAAAGTCTGACAAGTCTAAAATTGGAGTTTTTAATGATCAGAAAAACCATTTTCGAAATAGCCTATTTTGATATAAGGACCTTAACACGAATGCAATGAAAAGGAACGCTTTTTATAAAAATAATGTCATCTATGCTGATAGTCACTTTTGTCGGACAGTGATCCAATTTTGAATAACATTACTGACACTACTAAGCCAATATTGATCTACCTTTCCGTTAGAAAAAAATTAGGTAAATTGCTAGATTCTTGCAAGACACTGGAGATGAGGAAGGATGCTGTTAGAACAACAGAGCGACGCGTGTTCCTTCCTCATTCAAAACATTTGACATGATATGAAGTCATCCCAGTAGAGTACCCCTTAAAAACTATTATTTGTAAGTCGTGTGCCTGAGGAAGTTTTGTACGTAACTCAGCGCAAAGTTATACTACTCTCACCGAAATCGAAACTCGTTTTTTTGAAAACGGCATTCCCTTTTTGTACTCTTTGTAGGGCTGTCAGCGTCCCACACGAACTAAATGGGAAAATGGCACTTGCTCCAGATGAAATGACGATTACATTCATGGTTCCCAGTGAAAAAGGATGAACTCAACGCGGAAATGACTTTCCTGTTTTGCTTTTTTGATCGGCAAATGTGACAAATAATAGAGAACCTAACTATTTAATACAAACACCTCCGCCAAATAGAACACAGGTACATTATTACATAAAACGTTGATCATTAGGTATACTTAAAGTATGCAGTTTGCCATTTTGTATAGTTATTTTTTCTGACTTTTTGCTTCATTTTGAGTCATAACCACAATTATATTTATGAGGCCTGTAAGGGACAGCTTATAATAAATTGTTTCAAAGCGTTATCAGATTACATTGAAAAGGATCTCTGATGAGAAAATGAGAGACAATGAATTGCTGTGGTTGTTACATATTAGTGAAGGTAGGTCGGAAGAATATTTTGTATATCCTATTGAGAGGTAGAAGTACACCCAAGTAATTGAGTCTGAATGAATCACTGTACCAATTTTTTTATTGATGCTTATAGAAAGTAAGCAAAAAAGCTACAAAAATACGGATTTTCTTCATCAAACCCATTCAATCCGAGGTAACCTATTTGAATTGATTTTTTTATAAATAAAAGCAACGTTGTCACAAGGAAAATTAGGGCAGATAGAAATCAGTTTTAATAAGCGGAATTTTATGACAGTTACACTTGTCAGGTTATTAAAGTAAGCATTTAGGAATGTAATTAGGCATACTTAGCAGATTTTCTCTGGGAATTCCTTTATCCTTTGTACATTTTTTATTGCATCACCATTGAGGTTTACTTCCGTTTTTTATTTGTCATGATGTTTGAAATTCCATTTGGTAAGCTTTGCGTTTGCATGAACTTCATTTCAGATGGCTCGCATTTAGTAGAATGAATATTCATCATCTCCTAAAAAATTTCTTGGACTATAATGAAGGAAACATTATGCGTAGGGGCGATGTATTACGCAACAGGACATAAAATATTTAAATTCAACATAACTGGCACGTTGACAAACTACCTACTACATCAAGTACCTAAATAAATACGTGTAACGAGTATCATGCTACAAATAGTATTTTCGAGTGGGTATTTTTTTTACAGAATCAAGTTAGAATCGAACAAAAATTATGAAAATGGCACAAACTACTCATTACGATATTTGATTTTTGGACCAAAAGACCATTGGACATTTTGCATTTGTATTTATCTGGTTTTTTATCGATATCATTTTTACACGTTCAATTTTTTCTTAGTCCTCATGTTTATGTTTGCTCAGAATCAAGTTAGAATCGAACAAAAATTATGAAAATGGCACAAACTACTCATTAAGATATTTGATTTTTGGACCAAAGGACATTGGACATTTTGCATTTGTATTTATCTGGTTTTACTAACTGATTTTGTGTTAGGGATATCCTTTTTACACGTTCAATTTTTTCTTAGTCCTCATGTTTATGTTTGCAATTCAAATTATTCAGAGATTCGATTCAAAGATCGTAAACTTATGCACCTTGCATGCTTTGGAATACAAATTTTTTTAGAGGTGAATCATTGAAAAATGCGAAGGTAAAAAAGCTTTGAATTTCTTTCCTCTTGTGCTGGAATGCATACTAGAATTTATTTGTTCATTATAATGCTTCATTGAGTCAGCGTCAAGTTCTGATGTAATGCCTAATTGGTATACAACCCTATGCTTCTGCGATTTATGCGGCAATCCCGTCATTTTTCATGTAATTAACATGACATTGGGACGGTATCAGGCAGAGATGCTACCAGACATTTCATATTTTGAAGCATAAGAATCTCTTTCAAAATTCACTCGTCACTAATAACGTAAAGGCATTATGCGCCGAATTAAGTACGCTAGGTTTTCAATTGTAAAGCTGCTGTGAATAATTATCTGCTAACATGACATTGGGACGGTATCAGGCAGAGATGCTACCAGCCCTTTCATATTTTGAAGCGTAAGAATCTCTTTCAAAATTCACTCGTCACTCATAAAGTAAATGCATTATGCGCCGAATTAAGTACGCTAGGTTTTCAATTGTAAAGCTGCTGTGAATAAATATCTGCCGAATTAAATTAAATCATTGAGAATTAATTTTTATCTAAAATCGATCTAAAAGTTAATGGTTCCTGACAAATGCCTCAAATCACATCCTGTTTCGTTCCAAAGTTGGTCAAGTTTCCTTGTGTTAATTCAAAGTTTCAAAGGTTAATATTTGCAAGTTTTGTTCAAACGGGAAATTGTTAATTTAAACTGCAATCGCAATGAACTTCAACTTCAAATTTTCGACAATCCTAATTTTTTTGTGTGTAGTTTGTCATGTTTTGGATGCGAAGAACCTTGTTACGACAGTAAGGCAAAATTGGATAAAAAAGTGTGTTGAGAAATAAAACGATTTAAATTCAAAAATGATTTTTTGGAATACACAGAAACCTTCGATTGGGGGGTCAGTCCAAACAACAAAGAAGCCATATGTGTGTCAATGTGATGAAAAGTCGAGTCCAATTTGTGCGAATAACGGAGTGACCTATAAAAATGAATGCAGATTTGAATGTGCAAAAGCCAAACTTGAAGGTATTTTAGTATTTTATCGTAAAATCTTGAATTAATTGTGCATCATTTGAAGCTCATTTGTCCAGCTAAAATACTTTTTTTTGCTAATTAAGGATTACGTCTTGTTAAAGAAGGTGATTGTGGGAAATACATTTCGAAACTTCAGTTTTGGAGCTTCGGATAAGATGTCGTAATAAGAAGTTCTCATCATATTTCACAATTTCTAAAACAAAAAATTCTTTGTCCTTGTGCAAATTTTCTAACTCGTGTAATAAGTAAAACTGAAATTTCCCGTAAGTACTTGGAATCTTAATGTTAATCTTACTAAATATTTTACCTAGTTTGCTGTACTTAATCTTTGGTATAATGTTTCAAGAAAAAACGACAGAAATGCGATTTGGTATTTTAAATTTTTTACCGAGACACAGGTACAGCTGCGTAGTTGTTAGTTGATATCATTAAATTATATCATACGTTACCCAACTTTACATTTTAAATGCTTTTGAGTTTTGAGACAGGTTAGAAAATCTGTGCCACAATGAAATAAAAAGGGAATCTTGAGACAAATAATAATTCCCGGAGCGAAGGAGTTGGACAAAAAGTTCAAAATTCTTTGCTTCATAGGCTATAGTTATGGAAATGGAAAGAACCTTTTTATTTTCACTGAAGGTATATTTTAGACAAATAACCAACATGCGGAAGCAATTAAGTTCAGAGGTAGTTTCTGGCCAAATGATAGATCTCAGTTTTATTATCAGCAGAGAAATCATCTTAGCACTATATAATAGAAAATTCTTAGATGTTGCACCTTTTTAGTGTTTGTAATTACTTAGTCCCAGATAATCTGCGCATGATATGAAATTGGTTAATTTTTCATTGACTGAGTATCATTAAAAAATATGGAGTCTGTGCGTCATGAGGATTTTTATTCATGAAACAAAATTAGTTCTACTTTACCAACGGTAACGGTATTCGGTATATTTATGTGTAAAATGAGGGTTTTCTTGATGTCAATGACAATGGCAATGGAATAAGAAACTAGTAAAGTGTTTGATAAAAACAAATATTTCATACATCGGTGTATCTGTATCTGTATGATTACCGATCGAACCATCATTTTACTTCTTTGAATCAATTTAAGATAAGGAATAGAGCTGGAGTATAGTAAACATGCAGTTTCTCCGAAATCTTTTTCAACTAAGCCCAATAGTAAACTGTCCACGACTAGACACTCTGGAGCATCTGGCGAATTTCGTTGTGAGCGTAAATAATAAAACTACACTTGAAAGGTACTTAAAAGTCAATAAAAATTGCTCAATTATTTTCGTGTTTTAATATTTTTTAGCTTTATGAGATATGCGTTGCACTAAAGTCCTCACTTATCATTATGCTTGCATGGATGAGTCTGAAATTTACCGGGTTTTATCCAGTTTGTTCATTCCTAGTCACCGCAGCAGTCTTGTCTTATATATCCAAGCGATGGTATAAATGTGGGGATCAAGTTCCAAACGAATTCTTACTAAAATTACGACTGGTAAACAGCATACATATTAAAATTTTAACGCATACCAATATTAACTTTTATTTTATGAATTGAATTCTTTATAAGATTCCATTTTGTTGTAGGCAAAGATGCTGTACACTTGCATTGGCACGCTATTTTGCCTCTTTATGTTTCTTCTAGTAACTTTAAAAGCATTCCAGCCTCAGGTTGAGACCGACCAGAAATTAAAAGCTTGGACTATCTTTTCTTCGCCATATTTTAATCGCTATATCCAAATGCATTTTAATCTTTTCTATAATTGGGAGACTCCAATCCTAATTTTCCTGTTTGCATTAGAGAGCGTCTTGTTGACTGACATTGTGTCTAATGTAGTGAGAATGACGAGGGCCAACAGAGATTACAGGATTGCATTGGTGCTCCGATAAGCTACTTTCATTAGTAATCTCTACTATTCACATAACTATTAAAAGTAACTATGAAATTTAAACTTGAAGGGTTTTGAGGGACCAATCATTCTCCACTGCACTGCCAAAATTGTTTTTGGAGTGTTGGCTTTTAATGTTGCTAACGAGCACTTTATGAGCAAAAGCGCTGAAATCATTTTACTGGTTTTATCTTTTGCATGGAATGGAGCGGCACTTATTGACGCGGGACTTTTTCGAAAGAAAAATCCGACGCCACGTCGCAATGACCTTTTCGGTTATAAAATGATTCACGACATATCTTGGGTGTGTGTATAGAAAAATATTTGAATGCTTCCTTGATACTTGAATCTTGCTATGAATTATAATTAAAGATTCCTCACGTTCTATTTTTTAAGTTCCAAGTTGATGTGGATATCGTAGCTTACAGCATATCTATTCTTTTGTATTCTCAATGGAAAAGTGCTCCGAATTTGGTTTATCCTGAAGAAATATCCACTGTAATGATGTCTTTTGAGCTTTGGAACAAAAATATAACGCTGGCCAGGACTCCCACTATTGTTGACAATGACTTTGTCACAGGAGGATGCATTCTTACGTTTACATCAGAAGCACTATTTCTCCTTTTCATGTTTATGATATCCTTGAGATTTAAAACTAATTTTATGGATTCGTATAAATACACACGCGTTTTACGGGACACCAGGTGGATGCCTCAAAATATTCCTGCGGAGCAGCGACATCCTATACGTAATCCTCAGAGACGAGAGCTTCCTTTCCATTGGGTGATGTAGCTGATAACCTTGAAAGGAATTTCGGTTAAACGGAGAAATAAAAACCAACTTGGATGAGAAATAAAGTTGAAAACAATTCTGAAACACAATTAGTTTAATAACTAAATCTATGTTCCAATGTGATCATAAACATCAACTTAATTATACGCCAATGTTGCAGAGTATTTCGTTTTGCCTTTGTTTTAAATATGCCAATCACAGGACTCTTGCAAAATTTTTACCACCGCCTCCAGTCCCACCTTGTCATCTTCATCGAATGCCTCCACTACTGAATCATCAATATCCAAAACTCCAAGAACCTTTCCCTAAATCGCGGATTAAAAGTCCTCAATCAATTCAAAGGTTTCATTTTCCACTTCGAAAAAAGTTAACTTTGTTGCATAAAAAACTACCGAACTGTTGATGATTGGTACAACGATTTCAGAAGCTGATATAGAATCGCAAGCAATATGACCTGGGAATTTATGCACATCACGAACAACTGCAGTTTCTTTTGTAGAGGCTGCATGGCCACATACGCCTCGACCAAATTTTATTTCAGTGCAGGCCACCTTCAAAGGTTATGAAGATATCATGAAACCTTTCCTGAGGCAAACCCAATACGGGGGAATAAGCAATAAATTGCTTTAATGAGATTTACCTTGCCTTGGAATGGTCCGAGTCTTAGGAGATTTGGATTATCTTTCGCTGTGAGATAAAATCCAGTCCAATTTACTGGCTTCTCTTTGAAAGCATTCAGCGAATTTAACGCGTGATGTATGAGAGAAGAAGCGTTGGCGAGATTGGTAATCTAGACGAAATAAAATTATTAATAAATTAATTGTTATAATATCAAAATGAAAAATGTGACAATGATTTTTGGAGCACGTTGGCTTCCTACCAGATCTCTTTGTCCCGATACTAATGAAGCCATTATCGTTTGCAGTTCCTTGTAAAAATCTGGCTTGGCCAGAGTTGGTTGAAAAGAAAATTCAAACATTTTTGTTTTTTAGAATGCTCTAAAAACGTTCAGCAATCAAATTTATTTTTAAACTTCTGGTAAATTCAATTACAACAACAAGTCCAGCCTATGGAATGTGAAAATCAAACCAATACAATTTAAAATTGTAACATTACCATGCTACGTGATTCTTCACGATCAGATTTGTTAAAAACCACTTCATTCATTTATCAAAAAACATACCTAACTTATATAAAAGTTTTATGTCATCCAGTTCAATTTAGCTAGCTTACATACTAAAATGCGAACTATGTTTGCGTTTGGTTGGTGTTGGTACAAACAGACTAGACATTCACTAATTATTTATGGCTGAAGAACATAGATGGTTAAAAAGAGTAGAGCCCTAATCTAAGTCATAAAGTTTCTGATACATATCTGAATTTACTAAATCGCGGAGTTAAAAAAGCTGAGCAAGGAAAGGACAAAGCAAACTTTGCTTGGTTTGGTTCTATCATGTACAATCAGAAATTGGTATGTAGACTTTATGGGCAGAATTGGAAGTGTAAAGTGAACCAAGGTGGCAAATTGAAAACTATGCCTAAACAGAAATAAGCCGATTTTGTCTCTGAGCCACGATATAAGGGATTTAAAGACTATTAAAGATTCTAAGGGGTTTATTAGTAGTTTCAAATACCCGAAATATTCCTTTCGTTAGGTTTCTAGCATTGGCATTAGACAAGTTTCACTGCTTAAAGCTCTCAAGTTTCCAGTCGTGTTTATTCAATCTTCCTGATCCTCTCGTATCTCGTCAACAGGTGAGTCATTTTTAGGCTTCGTTAGTGATTAATTACGAGGGCATGTCGGTAGAATCTCAGTAATTTAAATTATTGTTCCTTTCTTTAGATCATAGAAAATGTCTCCCCCAAAGAATGCATCAAAAGACAAAGAGGGTACTTCCCCCGCCGTCACTCCTGGAGGTCCTCAGCAAAACGTGATAAATTTGATGCAGTTAGCTCCTCAACAGTTAGCCCAGCTTAAGCAGCAAGTTGAACAGGAGCTACAGTTTTATCAAGATGCTATCATACAGTTGAAAGACGTACAGATTAAAATGCAGGAATCAAATAACTGTATAAAAAATTTACATCCGGATAAGAAAGAAATGTTGGTTCCTGTCACGGGATCTGTAAGCTGTTTATAAAAACTGAGCCAATCACATCCCGAATTCCTAATCAAATTGTTTCTCATTTGTGACTTATACATTGTTTCAATTAAGATGTTCGTGAAAGGAGAGCTAGAAGATGCTGAGAAAGTTTGGATAGACGTAGGCACTGGTTATTATGTTGAAAAGGTATATTTCCTTATGAAAACTAAATTTCAATTGTACTATTAAGTAATTAATATTTTTGTTTTATTCTTCATAGACACTGGATGAAGCCCAAGACTATTTCAAACGAAAAGTAGAATTCCTAACTGGACAAATTGAGAAAGTTCAAAACGTAGGCCGTGAGAAGTCAACCGTTCGTCAAGGTAGGGTTATGCTTAAAATTGTAGTTTTTATAATGCAGGTAAATACCATTTCGAATTTCTCATATTATTAAATCAATAATGTTTTGTTTCCTGCATAGCTATTGCTGAAGTACTCGAAACAAAGATGATCCAGTTGCAAATGGCAGCCCAAGCCCAACAAAAATCTGCAAAGTACATAATCTTAAAGCTAGTTTCACTCTGTAATATTGAATTATTAATTGCTATAATTAAAATGCTCCTGTTTCTAACTTTTTTAACGATGATTTGCTGGATAGATTTATGCATTGGAATTTATGAAAATGTGTAAAGACTATATATAATACCTACTTAAATCGCTAATGCACGCTAAAACTTCAGTACGTAATTACATTATGTTGTCCAATCCGGTAAACCTTAATTAATCTGGTATTGTAGTAGTAATTAATTATGCATGAAAATTAAAGAGATGCCTTTTAAAACCCTTGATTTTTTAAAAAATATTCTTGAGTTATTATAAAATTAAATAGCAAAAATGTTCGTGAGGAGTATTGCCAGCAATTTTATTTTTTATTGGGAATTACTGGTAAACTTCTGAGAAAAAAAATTATGACACTTGCGAAATGAAGATCGAAATCAAATATCAATACACAAAGAGTCAAGCATGTTTCGTGCACAGGCAAACGCATTCTCAGATGAAGTAGGATGTATTGCAATTGTATCATGTTACCCGGAGCGGTCAAATGTACACGGCGGGGTTCTATGTGAGGCTTACGCTTAAACATGCAAAGCAAAACAAAGGCCTTGACGAAACAGTTTTTATGAAGGTTCACGCTAAGTTTTCAACAGTTCCAACGGTTTTCAAATTTTTTATTGGTCTTTATATGTTTAACTGCATACTGTCCAACTTTCGGTTCAATAGTTTAACCCACGAATCTACAAAGATCTTAACCCCATCATTATCAAATTCATCATGAAACTTGATTCGGAGTCTCCTGCTGAAATGCTGCTTTCCGAACCTGGAAAGCTTCTTCCAGAAGGGAATTATGATCGTCCATCAGTGGAAGTCAAGGTTTTTGAAAAATTCGACGCTCGAAACCTACCTCGTCAGTTTTCTCGACAGTATGCCCACTCCTACGCTGTGAGATTATGGAGTATGAGACCAAAGCTGGACGAATTAATTGCAACGGAATGGCCGGGCGTTCCAGTGAAGAAAATTGCTGGACTTTGCGAATTCTCTCAAGCTACAGCAACTAGTGCATCCGCTGGACCTAAGCGAAAAACTGAGGATGCCTCGACCAAAACTGATATCAATAGGTCAAGGCAGTCAGACGATGGTCACGGTCAACACATTGCTTTTCGCGAGGATATCACCGTCGGTAAGCTCATTCTGTCATTAAGAAAGACAATATTACTGAATTGTTCGGGT
>JAANSQ010002277.1:0-12406 GCA_036850885.1 Lepidocyrtinus dapeste | reverse complement strand
CAAGTGTAATTTCATAATGGAACAAAACAAATGACAACACTTTGGTTTTAAATGACTTGTACAGAACTGTAGAGTACTCCCCATGTCATATCCCATTTCTGTGATTATTATCTCACAATCTCATAAAGGCTAAACAAACAAAGCATTGAGGAAAACAATCGTTTGTTTATTTCCTCTAAAGCGTTTATCACTTTTAAAAACTTTAAAGTATTTTAGAAATCTCTAGACATGCAAATTGTACTGTAAGGGTATATTCTCACGGCATGCGTTTCGTCATCCTGTTATCATCGGGAGGAGGAACGTCTCATCAAGAATGTGAATAAAAACGAAATTGTTTCTAAAGTTCCTCTCTAGAAAGACAAATTCTTCTTATGGGTGCCTCAAGCAAATACAAAAAATGACCGAGTATTGCCCAGAGTCATCCACATTTCTTTGATTTTGATTAATTTCCCTAATTCAAATCTCCAGTTTAATAACTTGAGTTGTATTGAGCCTCTGTAAATTTCTTAAAAAAATGCTAATAAAATGAATGTAAAGATATTGTACAACTTTAGCCAGTTTCTTTAGGCTAACGGATCTATCGAGTTTATACGTGACGATGTAATTATGCTAATTGTGCCATAAACACCCTCTCCCCGATTTGAATATTGAGAGTATTTTCAAATTCATTTTTGATTTTTCGCCACCCTCCTGATTTTCTCTCCTTGAAATTCCTTACAGCTTACAGCTTACTTACATCATCGCGCTAAAAATAACCTGTGAAAGCTTAAGTGCCTCAATGATATGACAGAGATTAAACTGAAATCACATATTTTGCTATTATCATCGCAGCATGAGACGATTCGTTTTTTGGATTTGTGAACTTGAATAGCGAAGACGATCGCGTCACTTAAAAATATATTGCATAATGCCTGGCTTACCTCATAAACATATGCGTGGTTAAGAACTGCAAAGTCGACTGAAAATGTATATTTGTACCTTCGGACCGAACAAGCTATAATTACACCGCAGCACATTAAAAAGAACCCTTTTCATTTCTTATAATTCTTATAGTTTGTGTGGTCTTTAGGATCTGAAATCTTCAAGTTCATTCCTATATGATTTTACGATTGTGGCCGTGAATAAAAAGGAAGTGGAAGCATCATCAGCTTTTACTTTTTATTACCCCATAAATTCTGGCTGATTTTTACATTATTACGATCTGTCAAACTTCAAACATCAAACGTGGAAAAGGAAACCCGCTGAAAATGCCATACATAATAAATTGGTGGGATAATATTTTTTGTGTTTTACCCAAGCCATGTCATACAATACCTCCTCGGATTACCTGTGAACCACTCAACAACAATGAATGCCACCTGCTTTAATATGCAAGCAAAAAAGAAGGTTGGATCGTTGGATAGAGATGGGTCACTTAAAGAAAAATCTCGAGACTTCCTAAGTTTCTATTTTCGTCTAATGATATGATAAAAAAATACATGGGGATTTTTTTATTTAGGTGCAATGGCATCATATTTCTTTTTTTAGTGCTTAGGCAGGTAAGATTTTACATTCGTTCGAGACAAAGAACGAATATTGAATGATGAACCTTGGGTCAATGAATCCTTGCAACGATTCCTTTCAAAGACTTCCCTGAACTTGAAGTGATGACACTAATGTGGGTTTAAGAAATTAAAGGAAGGCATATTATTTTGACTTGCTTAAAGTCCTAAAATGACCTGAATCTGGAATAATTGAAGAGAAAGAAAATAAATCTAATTTGCATGAGTTTATATCTCGGTCAAACACGTGTTCACATTTTGGGGAAGGATCTATACAATCAATAAACTTTTGTCCTTAGTTCCATTTTCATTAATTATGGTGCCAATCTATTCCATACCAATGTTTCGGATGAAACAAATAGGTTCCCTCCATTGCTCCATTACATTGGTTTTTATTTTGGGCTTTGAGAAGCTTGGTGCAACTTAGAATTGACAGAGTTAAAGAATATTTTTTTTAAATAGAAAAGCATTAAATTGGCTAGTTTAAAAAATAATAAAATGTCCAACTCCAACCTGATAAGCTATAAACTAAGCGTTTCTGCAGTTCGTAATTTCGTAGTGTTAGCAATTTGGCTGAATTTAATCGCGCTGAATTGTTCTAATGCAGAATCACCCGTAGAAACTTGTCCAAGGCGGGAGCTGTATTGTGAAAATGAAATAGATGTGGTGTGTATTTAAAAAAAAGTCTTAACGCCACAAAAGGCGGCAATTTAAAAACAGTTTTTATTGAACTCAGGATGGGACCTGCAGGAGTAAACAGAGTCTTCCAGAAGCGGCAGAAGCCCCTGCTGAGAAGTACAAGAAACCAAAACCTGTTAGTAGATGTGGTGACACATTGCCAAAGAAATGCTACGAAATAAGGTTAGCTGTGATTTTGTGCCCGAAGTATTGACAAAAATTAATTTCTAACCGGAAGAGACTTTATGTAATTTCTTGCAGTACTAAAGCCCAACTTGTTCCGAAATACGTAAGCCAGAAAAACTTTGAATTTGCCCGGACCTTGGAAAAGTATGATTTGCGAGAAAATAAGACTTTGACTAAAATGTGTCCATCTATTCTTGAAATAAACGATCAAGGAGGGTGCGATTCTTGTTGGGTAAGTTATGGAACAGGTAATGATTAATGCTTTTGGACATTAACTAATGAGCGCTGGTTTCTTTTTAGGCTGTGTCTACGACGGATGTAATGACTGACAGACTTTGTCTGTTGTCGAACGGAAAGTTGAAAAAACGGTTTTCTCCCGCGGATCCACTCTCCTGCTGTAAAAAGTGCAGAGACACCAATGCCAAACATACTTGTTCAGAAGGAAGTGGCTTCCATGAAAAAGTCTGGTCGTATTGGGTTCAATGTGGCATTGTGTCTGGACATTATCACAAGGAAACGAATAAGTCGAAAGTAATTCATTTTTACTCCGTAAGTCTAGAATTACCCAAAAGTAATGGCGTGTCAATTTTTTTTGTTTTTTTTTCCTTAACCTAAGGGCTGTTTCAATTATAATGTACCTGGATGTGGCAATAAACTCAATGACTCTGAAGCTGAAGTAAACCAACCTGAAGGGTCTAAACAGTGCTTTGTAGCAGACTTCAAATGTACCGCAGTTGAAAAAGCTGACGCTCCTACGTGTTCTTACCAATGTCACAAAAAATTTAAAACGATGTCGTTCGAAAAAGATGCCAAAATCGGTAAAGGCGAATACTGCTACAGCATCAAACGAAAATTCGACGGGAAGGAGGAAATGATCAAAGCAGACATTTATAAGAATGGCCCTGTACACATGATTATTTCCATCCGGGAAAGCTTTTATAATTTTATGACTAAGAAATTAAATAGAAATGGAGGGGCAGCTTATGAAGGTGTGTAGCATTATTACTAGTAAAATTAGCCCTCATCGAAGTTTTTAAAACAAACTAGTAACGTGTTTATATTACCGAATGTTTTAGGAGATGTCTACAGTTCTACGAGAAGTGATCCAGACGAATCATGTGGAGGCCATTCAATACGTGTCATTGGTTGGGGCAAAAAGGACGGGAAGAGTTACTGGATCGCTGCAAATACTTATGGGGAACAGTGGGGCAATAAAAAGGGTTTCTTTTATGTAGACTTTGATCAGGATGTAGATAGCCGGGGTAAAGACAAAGTCTTCGCTGGGCGTCCACGCTTAACATAACTTGAATATGAATATAATATTTTATCTCCTAAAATTGTAGATCCAAACAGCTTGAGAATATTTTATTTATGCTTGTACTGATACATTTAAATATTCAAATTAATTTTTTAAAATAAATAATCCCGACGAATATTTTTTTCCAAATTGAGCTGCGTAAGTACTTTGAACATTATATCAATTTTCCATAAACCAATTATGAAACTGAGCACGGAATCTGGCCATCCACAAGATGTTCTCTTCAATAGTTTTAACGCTCTGTTCAATCACATCTGCCACACCTGGAGCTCCTAATAAGTCGGAATGTTGGCTAACAAGATTGGTCACGAAGGCTAAATCTTGCGCAGTTGACTGATAAGAGCTTAAGCTCCGGATGGCATTTGAAATAATCGTGGCATCTCCGTAATAAGACACCACGTCCAAAATGGAGTTTTGCAAGAATTCTACAAGCCTAGGCCTGTGGATAGGGTTCGCCGCGACGCTTTGTAAAGCAGCGAGGGCGAACTGTTTCGAAATTTGTGAAGTTGACCCGTCCGCAGCACCAAGTAATCTAGAAACAGATTGATCGGAATAATTTATGATGAAGCTTTAATTTAGATTCAATTACTCATAATTAAGTTCAATTTACAAGGCAATGTGATCAGGCTCTTCTGTGCAGCCCAATGCTGACAGAAGTTGGTTCTTTTGAGTTCCTACAGAGTCCCCGAATCTCGCCAGAGCAAACTGAAAGTTATCTGGGTTGTTTGCAATCGCTGAGCAATATATGACGGGGCGAAGTAAAATGGGAATTCTGGAATTTACAAATTCCAATTTCGAAAATGCATAAAAATTAAAACAAAATATTGAAATTTTCATACGGGTTTGTTTCCGGAGTTTCTATCCATTTTTCAAAATAAGCTAAGCTTGTGTTGACACATCTCTCATCTCCCATCCCACAATACCAATCGGATAATTGGGCATGGAGTAAACTATCAATGCCTACCGTATAGTCCCTAGTTCTTTCGATTGTTAGAATTACGTTTGCTATTTTAGGTAACATATAATTCTAAAGAATCAAAGTAAAGAATAAACTATTTATAAGATTTAGATGGAGTCATGGAGTCACTCTGGAGTCTTTAACTACCTTCATTGAGTCAAAAGCTTCCGTTCCTGAAAATAGTCTGTAGGGTTTGGCCATGTGGAAGAAGAAAGGAGTCCATACAGTATACTCAAGCTCATTGGCAAAGTGTTTAGTGAACCCTAGAGCAGCTCCGATTTGCTGATGACCTAATTAATATGCAATTACACAATTGTAATGGAGAGATATGTAACATGGTTATAATTGAATTATGAGGTACCAGTGAAAGCCCTCGTGAAATAATCATCAAGAAGCTGACTTCTCGTCCCATAATTAAATTTGGTAAAGTCAAGTTCAATTTGATCATGAAGGCGTTTGGTCAACACAGCATCGTATTCCACTCGATAGTAGCCTAAATAAGTTGATAGTAAATCAGTGGATCAATTTAAAGTAAAGAAAGAATATGTTATTTTGTTAAAGTTAATAATCTTAAACCAGTGGCGCCAGAATTGATGACTATCCACTCGGACGAATTGTGCATAATGTTGGCCTGCTCTATTTTGTTGAGCCAGTACTGCGGTAGGGTGTTTTCAGGTTGAGGATTTGATTCAGTTGCTACGGCCATTGGAACGTACCAAAGAGATTTCTCCTGTGAAGTTCCAATCTTGCCCTTGAAAAGACCTGTGTCCTCCTCTTGCGTTATGGTAACAAAGTCTTCCGAAGTATGGTGCCTGACGCTTAAAATTGGGTAGGATTTTTGCAGCGTCCAAGTGTCCATAATCTCCTTCATGGTTGCACCAGGGGGAAGTCTATTGTCTTCTTGTGCATGCTCCGTAAGAACTTCAAAGAAATCATCTTGTTCAACTGCTCCGAAAGTACTGGAGAAATAAAACTTTAACTTTATCTGAAACTCTAAAGTAAACAAATCATAATTTGTTGAACATACTATCGCTTAATATATGTCCTAAGGGCCTTTTGAAATGTCTCGATTGTCAAAATATTTTCGACCATTCGAAGTAACGCTCCTCCTTTGGAGTATACTAAGTTCGACTGGTATGACATCGTGTCATAGGGATTTCCTTTGTCTGGAAGTAGGGTAGGATGGCTATTGGGCAACACGTCTGTTCTCATTGCATTCTGCATGGCATCATTCAGCATGGTTTTCAAGCTTTCAAATTCAGGATCTGTGTGGTTCAGCCCTAGATACTGGACGTAAGTAGCAAATCCTTCGTTAACCCAAGCGTGCGTCCACCTTTAATTTTAAGTAATCTTTCCTAGAAAATCCGATTCCCAAAGAATTGCCTTGAATAATATTATTTTACCATGCGCATGTTAACAAGTTGCCAAACCATTGATGTGCCAGTTCATGACTTAGCACTTGAGCCACTTGGCGACGATCCCGTTCAGTATTTAGCTCGGGAGTGTACAAAAGATATGACTCTCTTTAGAAAAAGTACAAATTTTTTTTAACTCTGTAGATAGATAAATTTTACTAGATCATTCCATCTAACCTGTAAATATTGAGCCCCCAATTTTCCATTCTGTAAAGACAGAGCAATGAAACAGTTATACACTCAGACTTAATGAATCAATTGAATAAATTCAGCCTGAAATTTATTTTCTCACGCTCCAGCTGCAAAGTCCCACATGGCTGCAGAGTCCATCTTATCCATTGCATAATCATAGTCAAAGAAGTCCCCCATGAAGGCTAATGCTTTTGCTGCTACTGCAGCGGCATAATCACCATGACCTTGATCAATTAGGAATTTAGGTCCATACGTCTGAAAAAATATATTTGTAAATGATATATTCCCTACACGAATTCTTGTCTCAAGAACATTAAATTAATTATTTTGTCACCCTGGTAGGCTTATGATACAAATCTCGACTAGCTTCTGCAAAAGTGTAGTCTGATACTATTAGCGCCACAAGATAAGTTGGCATGGGTACGGTTGGTTTGAAGGCATCCCAAACCCAGTTGGTCAATCCGGGGCTATTTGAGAATGTATAAGAAAATTAGGAAAGTTTTCCATGCTTCTTGTTTAAACTTTAAGCATTCATGACTGTTTTTACATTGGAGTTGTGCTGACAAGAGGAGTATTTGCAATAACGCTGAAGTTGGTCTCACGACCTATGGTGATGTCAAAGGTTGCCTGGGAAAAAAATAAATCTACTGAAATTCGTATATCTATATTTGGTTTGTTTTTAAGTGACCGGGTAACCCCCCGCTGGTCTACCTTCAATGCTGGCCTGCAACGGAAACAAAATTTAAACGAAGTTCAGTATACATCTGTAAATTTCATGAGAAACAAAACCTTTGTTCTACTCACTCGTCAAAGCAAGGGAATGCAGATCTGGCTCCAAAAGCTTGAAATTGTGTCGTTGCATACCATCTTTGTAAGTAAACATTTAAGCATTAATTAAAGAAGTAGTCAGTGACTATTGTATTTGAAATTTAATTAAGATATACAAAGCTAAATATACTTTGTTTCCCCTGTCAGAGGTTCATCATAATGACTCCTGTACAGACCATCCAATCTGTTCGTATGAACATCAGCAACATAATCTATAAAGATGGAATATCGTTGTCCGATTTGCAACGTGTTCTTCACATTTATTATGTAAAAGTCTTTGTCCTTCTCGTAAATATGCGCTTCGACTGGAATATTTAAACCTGTCTCCAAGTTAACAATCTGAAAAATCAAGCTTACATTGAAGCTGGGCTTGAGAAAGTATTCTGATCAAATATTTTGCACTATTTAGCTTACTGTTACGGCGGACTCGTTAATTTCGCGGACTGTAGAATGCAAAGTAATGTTTCTTGTTGGCTGGGCACAAGTCACTAGAATTTTCACTTGTGATGGGCTTGTCCACTGAGGTCCATCATTAGGTCTGTTGGTAAGTCTTGGACGAAGTCGAAGTTCGTAGTGGTAAGGAAGAACTGCATTTGGTAACCGGTATTTTGGGTCAGGTACTTTAATTACCTTCAGAAAAGTACCTTCATCCGAGGTAAGGGATTCGCCATTCCTTGTAAGTTGCAAAGGGGTACTGGCAAAGCATACAGGTGAAATAGTGAGACTAATTAAAAAAATACTAAGGAAATTATATGAAGCCATCTTGACACCGGGAAATTCTCAACTGAATGCCAGCAGGTAAATTAAATTTTAATGCATTTTCTGGGAGCATCTCCAAGTTACATTGGCATGACCTGTTTGTCCTTTCGTTTCAGCATGGTGGTTTGATAAGGTTTTAAGTAGACATCATTAAATCATTTCTCAATGATATAGCTATCGAGGTATTTTGCATGGTTTTAATGTCCATGATGTTAAAAAAATTTAATCATATTTATTAGGTTAAGGATTTGTCCCAGATTTCGACGCATGGTTTGAAGGCTGGCAATGAATAAGTGACTCGCCTTTAAGTATATGATCCTAATTGTAAAAATATGCAATTCCTAAAGTTAATTTCATTGACTTTAATTATGATTAATTAATTTTTGTTCGCTGAAAATCAAAAGTTTTGAAAAGCAAAAATTTAACTGGTGGTGATGAATGTTTCAGTTAAGAAAGGGTCGACATTTGTTTGATGAAAGGCGGCGTTGAGGTTATCAATTTTGGTCAACATCATTTTCTTTTTTAGCTTTATTTCTGACGCATTATTGACTTGAGCTCAATAGTTATCGTTATTAAACATTGAAACATTGAATTTATGCTTGTTTTTACCTTTATACATGCATTTACATACTTGCTTTACTTTGTGAACCATTATTTACACTTTTATATCTTTGAAAACATTTGCACAATCTAATATTTGATTTATTTTAATGTGAGCAGGAGAGTCTTCATTAATTATTGACTTATTTGGTACATGAATGGACACTTGGAATTTGACTACAATAAAAATTCTCCATATATATCACTTGGTTCAACTCTAACCGACAAAAGTATTCAGAGATCCGAACGTTAAAGTTTTCAGATTACTCTGTAAATATTCGCTAAAACCCATTATTATCATTATCAATTCGTAAGCCAAGACTAAACGCCTAGCCCAAAAGTAAAATAAACATGGCAAGCTGTTAGAAATGTATTTCTGCAATTATTATGTTGCGAACGACGTTTGTAACACTATAAGATCACTTCTGTCCGTCTATCTGACTGTATGCGCTCTAACTTATTAACGTGTAAACGAGTTTAATATGGATTTATAGGTTTTCGCATATGAGAAATTTGTTAGTGACATTAGATTTGAGTTTGGAGTTACCATTCTTTGTAATTTTGAACTTAAGGTTAACACGGATTTATAGGTTTTCCAGATTTATTCGTTTTGTTACTCTATTTGTCTTAGTCAACCGAGAATTTTCAACAAATTTCACAAGTTGATTTATCAACTAGAGGTTTCTGGATGCTTTATTACGGGAATACAAGCTTTGTTTCTTAAAAGCATAAACTGGTATACTTGCACGGAAATGTGTATCTAATATATATGTATATGGAAGATAAATATATGTACAATTTAACATCCTATTTAACCAAAATATGATAAGAGTATAACTGATAGTAAACAAAAACAAAGAGTAGGTTTCTATTTATGAGCAGTCATATTTATATAAGAGGGGAGAATTTCGATGTAACAGTTTTAGTCGGGATCGTTTCACGTTCATAATGAGAGCTATCTTTGCTATCCGATGCGGCTACGTCTTTTAGCGTAGATGTGCTTTGAACAAACAATATCAGGTACGTGAAACAACCTTTAAGTCTTTTAGGTGTTTAACATTATTCAGGCATTTTATATAAAAATTTGATTCCGCAGTGGTATAAATTTAAGTGTACGAAATTAGATTTGGATACTGCTCTGGTCAAATATCTATTATTAATATCTATCTACCCCAACAACTTAACCTTTCGTTAGGGAAATTCAGTAACATAAACAGACTAAATTATTGAATAGCCAGGAACATGAGTACATATAAGGGACTTCTTGAATAAGTCAGTGAATTAGTTTTAGTCTTTTTATTTAATTGCAAAATTTTGGGTTAAGGTGTTCACTAAAAATCCATGATCTCCATCAAACCAGAAAAATAAATGAACTTATCCAACTAAAGCTTCTGCCAAACTAATAAATGCAGTCAAGTGAACAATTTATCGCGATTCAGTCATTTATACCATTATTTGTTTCCGTCAGATCGCCCACCGTCAGACTTTAATCTGACATAAGTAGTAAAAGATTATGTCGCTACTTAAAAAATCATTTAGCGAGAACATGTTAGACCTAGAACTAATGCGAATTTTTTGATGCTTGATAAGTTTTACATAACATTACATTTACATAACGTATTTATATAGAACCAACGTATAAATAACTGAAAATATTTGTCGAAATTCAATGTTATCGTATTAACAACGGAAATCAACATGTCAATTGTTTGATAAGCACGTTATTAACTCAGAATTTAGCAGGTTCAAAATGCTCATGCATCTAACTAAAGCAGATTCTCACTAAACATATTCGTTGGATTACAATCGTTTAACCTTAGAATAAATCCACTTTTCATCATGGAAATATGCTTCGTTCTCGCGGCTGTGGTGCAAATTATTTAATCTACTGCGCCTACTCAGTACCACCAAATTTTAACTGCAGCACGCCAAATTTTACTCTAACCCGCCTGTAGAGTGCAATTAACTTTAAACTCCTGATTATTTGCTGTTGGTTAATGACAATAAATCAGTCTTGGTGTACCAGAAAAATATCCGTTTTAAATACATTTGGCTTCTTTACCCTAACCTGCATTAAAATTTATTTGTATTGCAGGACAACTTCACAAACTGCTAACCAGAAATGCCACTTAAAAAAATATTTCCTAGTGTTCATTCCGCTGCCAAGGATATTTTGAAGTCTCCAAAGAAATCACGTAAGCTCCACTTGTTTTAGTAGTGTCAAACGCAAGTCAGGATAATCTTGTTCAATTCTGTTTTATTAAATAATTTTACAGCGGAGAAAGGTTATTATGCTATAAACCTTGCATATGTTCCTGATGATGATGAATTCTGTAAGACGCAAACGAGTGTTTACGCACCTTTGTGCGAACCTGTGAATGTAAAGAAAGATTTCAGTAAGTAAATATGATAACATGAAACGTTGAAATGCTATCACTATATCACAATATTTGTATAACAATATCCTAAAGATTATTTGATAATGCTTTGATTGATTTGTTTTTCAGTCGTTATCACAAATGCTAAAGATCCTGTCCGAAAAGCATGGAATAGCTGTGTGACATGGAAAACTTTTAGCCTTGGGCTTTTCGTTGGTTTATTTGTCATGGGATACTTTTTCATACAATTCTATCATATTACTCCGTCGATTACAGACGTTTTCCGAGCTGACCTGGATGAGCTGGGTTCACAATTTGTTTCACCAGCAGTTGATGACTTTGTTCCCAAAAAACGAAAAATTGTTCCGAGAGTTTTAAGAATTTCTGCAGATCCTCCTTCCACAGAACATGCATTGTTCGAATCCAGCTGGATTGTAGAGTACGACCTGCCAGCAGGAATACCAGTGGTTACGATAAGCTCTTCCGAAATGAATGCAATGTCTCAGATAACCTGTCCCCATGATACCTTCGCATTAGTCCTCCGATTAGATCAGGCAGGTGCTGATTTGATGGAGAACTGGTTCATGGAATGTGGGAAGAACGTGGCTTATTACCGCATAAACGGGGATCCCCTCCCTAATGACGTTGAAGAGCTTACAAAATTCTTCAGTGACACAAAATATCTGCCGTTAAAAGCTAGGTTAAACTTAGAAGAGGGTGCTAGTATTTTAGATATCACAGACTTCAAACAGACAAAAATGTCGGACCAAGTAATAACAAGTTTGGAAATTTCTGGATACATTACTCCAAGCACTATTAAAGAACTAGTTAATGGTGTACCCTTCGCAGAGGAGCTTACTATTTCCGGTACCAAAGCCTGCAATGGTTTTAATCGATCTCTTATGAGTTCAGGCTCCTGCGAATCATTTGGAAAGATAAGTTGGGATGTTTTGCAAAAACTGAGGATACTTCAAACTAAAGCATGTAAAGGTTTATATGATCTCATTAATTCATGTTGGTATATGCCCAATCTGGAGACAATACAAATTAGAAAAAGTATGATTAGTAATGAAAATGTTAATTTTATCAAATCAATTTTAGATAATTATAGTATAAAAAAGGTAGATTTTGCTGATAACGTGTGCTTCGATGATACCATTCAGAATTATCCTTTTATGTGTCAGCCTAGTTCAAAGTCATCAAATGAGGGGGATTTTAAGAGTCAGCAAATTAACAATGGAATGCAAAAGAGCTTCTAAAGGCGGTACTCACAAGTACAAAATGGAAAGGGCATAAGTTCAGGTAAGTTATAATGAAAAATGGATTCCAGCATGCCCAGACACGCATAAAATTGGTTAAGAAGTTTTACCATAACTGTGGATGGCATGGAAACAAAATATTTTTGGAAACAATAAGAAAAATAGTACCACATAATAATTGGAATTTTTAAACAATCAGAGCCTTCCCTCAAGTTTATTTTTGCATTTTTCTACAAAATAAATGCATTAAAGCAGATAGAGACGTAGCTTCAAAAAGATTTGAAAGGGTTACAT
>JAANSQ010002276.1:0-12408 GCA_036850885.1 Lepidocyrtinus dapeste | reverse complement strand
AACTCTCCGTGAAATATAAACGACTTCCTTTTTCTTGACCCTCAAGCGATCCTATTGAGCCAAATCGATCGAGAGAAAAATAAATTTTTACAAGTTTAAAAAACAAAGTACAATGTTGAAGTAACCTAAGTAAGATAAGATCATAGATACATTTGGATATGATCCGAAAAGATAAAAAGAGATTATTTTTTTAAACGCAGAATTATTTTTAAATCCTTCAGGTTAAGTAAACTGAAACAATACTACTTATCTAAATTTGGAAGTATGATGTAAGCTAAGGTCAAATCAGTCCAAATGAAGTCATAAGTAATATTTTGAGTTTTGTTCGTCACAAGCAGAATTCTTTGCTGTAACGGTAGATTAGCTACAGATTTTTTCGACTTTTTGCTTGAATTGTTAAAAAAAGCTGAGAATCGATCTACCCTACTCTTTAGTACCAACATGATAAATGTTAGGGTTGGGTTTGTGTAAGCGAACTGAAGAATTATAGGAATCTTAATGCTCAATGTTGTGTCTAAAATGACGATAGTGAAAAGCCCGAAATGAACCATCTATGAAATTCTTAATGAAACTGGCTCTTCTAAAGAAAGAATTTTTATGAACTAATGCTATATTTTAAGTTATTTAAATTATTTAATGCAGAGAATAACTAAAATCAAAATGTTGAAGAGGCTTGTGTTAGCGACCATCATTACTTACATTTTGAACGGAGAAGTAGTATGATCAAGAAACCCCACATATTTAAGTATGTAGTAATCAATACTCTGCATGTGTATGCGTGCACGCGTTCCCTATTACATCACACCCTGACCCTAGCCACTATCCCTTTTCCAGAGATACTACTGAACTACATGCAGAATAAACATAGGATGTAGTAAGGCATCATCACAAACCCTGGTTCATTTACAAAGTTCTAGATATATCTACTCCGCTAGAACAAATCATTATAGCTAGAGGATCATCATACTCACGAGAAATGCCCAAATGAGAATAAAAAGGCCGTGATCCGTTTTAGTTAGCTTATTTTTATGCATTCCCTGCAGAGGGGATCCCCTTTGTAGTAACTTTTGTTTTCGTATGACCATGATGATTGCACGGACACAAGCCTTTTCTCTTTGCGTTTACTTCCCTTTTTTAGTTTTTTTTATACTTTTTCAAGGTTTCTAGTAAAAAAAATTCTAGCTTCGTTAACATGCGTCACAGCCGGGAATATTATTATAGGCTTCCTATTCACCATTTCAAAATGAGGAAGTAAAAGAAAATAAACGGAACAAGAGACCAAGAGATTAGAACGTTGGTACGTTTTACAGTAAAAAGTAGGGGACGAAGAAAATATTGAGGGAAACGCTACTAAAAAGGAATTGGTCTAAAAAACATTTTTTTCTGGAATGAGGAAAAACATGATATTCGAGAACATGATATTTCCTTATTTTTTCACGGGTGAAGAGGGGAGCACAGTATTTGGAACTGTTTTTGTCTCCTTGTAATTTGTTGGGCTAGGTTCAGAGCTTTTCAAGCTTTTTTGTCGTCTTCTATTTTTGCTGATTACTAGCACGAGCTCAGCTCTTTCAAAAGAGAAGTGCTATATGGTATTATTAAAGGTTAAGGATCAGGAAGCCAAGAACGGGCAGATTGTATACGAATGAAATTCTGAAATTGATACTGTATCATGCATATTTTAACAGCTTGTCCTGGTTTGTTTTTTCCAGAATAATGTAGAAGCAAGTTTTTAAATTTTAATGAGAAGATGAGGGCTAAGAATTTAGATAGTTTTTAAAGACTGAATAACATGTGAATTTAATTCAACTTTGCCCTTGAAAACCTAAGAAGAGACTTAAGGCTTTAATTCATACAAAGCTTGTATGGAAAATGAAGAAACTAGTTAGATTATTGGTAATTTACATTGTAAAAGATTGCAACAACTTGCTTAAAATGTTTGTAAACCACAGTGGTGCAGTGATGGACTCGGTTTTGTAATAATTTTTCCTTTATAGTTATTATATGTATGTGACAATAATTCGTTTTTAATGCTAATAGTTTTAATGACTCATAAGATGATTTAAATGTGCATCTATTGCTGTGGAAGGAGCGATATGAAACCCAAAAAAGATGACAGCTGGCGAAAAAAATGATAGTTTTACAAGGGCAACTCTTCATACAATTCACGAGTCATTGGCCACGTAACTGTCATAACATGGGCCAACTCCTCTGTTTGTCATTAAAGTATCTTCTTCGTATGGGCAGAGGATAGCTCATCATATGCAAATGACTGGATATAATATAGAAATCCAGTAAACCATACATAATAAAAGGCTGTTCAAAATTAGATACAATCATCCAGAGAGGACAATAGCCTATTTTCTATTACGTAATGAATAACTCTCACAAGAGGATAAAGTATCATATCATTGTACACCGCCTGATGCTAAACTTTTGTCATTATATTGTAAATATGTACTAAATATTAGAATGAATATTTCTTTACTGTAATGTACCATCTAGATGCAATTACTTCTTATCATTAAATGTACTGCACGCTTCAAGGTTGAGTTGAGATAATAGTTTGACCATCAATTAAAAATGTATGAAGCCACAAAATCTGTATTAGTGTAATCCAGCAAGCTTTGAATATTTATGAGAGTAAATTATATTCCATTATTTTTCCATTCAGCAGAAGATGTTTCAATGGTGGTGGTAGAGCATTAAGCCCAACAATGAGAATCTGAGAACTAATGTGAAATAATTAAGCTATGCTATTTTGAACCCTCTTTATTTAAACTTTTGGCCATTAGGAAAAAAGGAAAATTGCTTCATGTTTTATTTGCAACCGTTTCTAAAATTTTAAGGTTCATAATTCATGCTAGAATTTTCACACGAATGAATGGTAAATGAGCCTTTATGGTAAAATGAAAACTATAAACTAAAACACTTTATAATTGACAGTTTTCTGAGGGAAAAAATGTGGATCAAAGATGTAGGTGGAAACCCGTCTACCTTTTTCAAATAACATCATTTTGGTTAACAAAACCTTTCGAGACATCAGATAACAATGCAGAACCTAATTAATCTATTCTTGAAAACTTCAAAAATAGAAAAAGTTATTATAAAATCTAAACACAAAGCAAATATTAGCATCCCACGCTTTGCATTACGAAACGTATTCATTCAATAAGAGACAAGCCGTTATAAAAACAGCTAGGTTTTGAACTACGCCATGTTTCAAATAAAATTTGAACTCCCTGATTACACTTATTTTTAACCCCTTCGTATGCTAAAGCAGAGGCGTACACAAAAGTTGATAAAAAAGTGTATGCGTGTTTGTGATTGGCTCCATACCATTCAGCCTTTTTATGATAAAAAACTCATGTAAAAAAGCGGCCAATAAAAAGCAACATGGGTTGCTTTATGCCACGAGCTTTGAGGCTAAAAAAAGCACGCGACCAGTTTTTTATAATCCTAGCATGTTCCACTCGTCTCTTTTTATGCTTTAAATAAAAACTCGATTTCATCCCCCTTTTCAAGATTTTCAGAGTTGCATGTGCCATGATATCACCCTCCGAAAGCACATACATTATATGTAAACCAGCGTTTTTTATAATCTTTTTCCTTCAAATATGTTTCTCCCCTTCTTTATGCGATGGGATGAGGAGCTGATTAAAAGTGTTTACTTAAAAAGAGATCCTTTCTATTTCCTCTACTTTAAGTAGTGTTAGGAGTTGGTTTTGAAAAAATTATTTCATTCTAATGGTGATGCTTTTTATGAGACTTTATCAGGTTTTTTTTGCAAAAAATATTGTTTGTTCTTGTAGACCAAAATGTTTTAGCATCATGCGACAAAATGACACCAAAGAAATCTATAAGCTTTCTTCAAATGTCATAAAAATGAATTTCTGTTTCTTGCCGAGCAAACGGTATACATCTTCAGTACACACTCTGAAGCTGAAGCTAAATCTCGAGGGAATTGTCATATACTGCGGCATATTTTATTAGTCTCTTTTGTCACAAAATTGATACCTGTTGCCTTTTCTACCGATACCGTTAATCCTGTGCACAGTTACACTAAAACAAGATCTTTCCGTAGGAATCCATCCGAAGCAGAAAAAAATGTATAAAGGTGATTTTTGGTAGGGGTAAGACCACGAAACACAGAAAGGTTTTGATGAGAAGATGCATAGTTTTTTCGTAGGCAACTGCACCTCAGCAGCAGTTAAATTTCTACGCTCTTTAAAATTTACTTGGATTAGCAATATTGTTACCTTTGATTTGGGCAATCATTTTACAGATTTACGTTCGATATTACATGTAGTCCCTACTTATGTCCAGCCAACGTCTCTCTTTTTTCTTACATCAACTCATAGTCAAGCAGTAGCCTACTTTTTTCTTTAATAAATCACTTAACTTCTTCAAAAAAGTATTTCTAAAAAGAAAATACTCAACCCTTTCCTTTTCCTCAGTTCCGTTATCTGTATAGGGTCATGCTTTAGAAAGAGCTGGTAGTATTTTTAGAGCAAATAATCTCAAAAAGGTTCTTCTCGAGAGAAAATTTTTAAGGGTATGAGAACGATCATTTTAGCCTTTTTGGCTATCCTAAAAATATGCTCGAGACATTATCCCGTATTATGTACGCATATATAATTTCAATTCTTTAGGTACACAATTGCATCTTTTTTTCTCAAAATGTAAGTTTTATTTCCTCTTAAAAGGATCATCCTATATGAACATCATCATCATTTTAAGTAGATGACAAAATTTAAGGGCTGTAAATGAAAACGATGAATAAATGACCCAACTCAATTTACTTCTTTTGGCTTAAACATCTACTTGTTCATCATGTACAGCTATGGCTCCTGCTGCTATTTTATCGTTTCTTCCTGCCACCGTCTCGTCCACAAGTGACCACCGACGAACAATGGGAAGCAAAGCCTTTTGCTATTTTACTTAATGCCTGCATGCCTTACTGCCTATGCGAGGATTGTAAGAAAGCATGAATATTTTAGCTGTGTAAAATAATAATAGAAAAACAAAGTCCTGTGATCCATCTCGCTGTCATTTGCAACAGAAGGAGGTACCTCCTTGCTCCATTTTATTTCCTAAAAATCTCTCCATTTTCTTGAAAACGGTATTTTTTCGTGACTCAAGACTCTAAATAGCTTTAAGTAAACCGTCAGACTTTTCTAAATTTGAACTGTTTTACATATTTTAAGACTAAATCCGTTAGCTTTAAGCCTTGATTACGGTTTATCTATATTTGATGACATAAAAATGACAAAAAATATCCAAGACCTTTTTATTTAATAAACGGTATATTAAAACGGACTGGTTTTAAGTGGTCAGTCAGTACAAGCAAATCCCTTTTGGGATCGGAAAATCATACGTTAAATGCTTTAGATAAGCTTACTTGCAATATCTTGCTTTCTTTATGTTTGGACATACATGCTTTAAGCTTCTGGAAGATTTTAATACACGCACGTGAACACATTCAAGTAAAATTTTTATCCAATTTTTATTAACCGAGGAACAAAAGCTTCTAAACACGATGATAAAATCCCGTGTGATTTGGGATTTAAGTTTGAAATGACACAGTTTCATGTTTGTTTTGTAACGGTTCTCCTTACTAAAAAGGATTAATTTTTTCTACAAGAGCTAGAAAGATTTAGAAAAAAAAATTCTGCCGCTATAAAAACACGTTACGAACAAAACCTTCTTTTGATCAAATTTACAGTTTTCATTTTCCAACTTTGAAACATTATTCTTAAAACCCCTATTCGAAGTGGCCACATCACATAATGCAACGCGAAAAGTTGGTACGCAAAGCGTTTTTAAAAAATAATAATGGAAACAAACATCAGATTTCATTGTCCAATTACTTTTTTAAAAGGAGCATTTTACAACTACACGGGTAATGAAAATGTCATAAGTTGCATTAAAAAGATTTTTATCCGGTAGATTATGACAAGCATGTGGCAAGCATAAATAACTTATTTCTTGTAATCTGTTGTGAGGGAGTGGGTGGTTTTTCTTCTTTATTCCTTTCAGAAAAGGTGTATTCAATTGGGACGTTTTATTGCAGAACAAATAATCTGACATACTTTCTTCAGTTTTTTACTCTTCTGGAATAACTAGGGCTTATTGTGTTTGACGTTTTGAGGACATTTTTAAATAAAAAAGAGATGTGATGTGGGTGTCAAGAAGTCGTCGTGCGTCAGATGAATATGTTTTGTTGTTTCATTTTTTTGATAGACTATTCACTACCCATTACGAAGTCTGACAACTTTGACATTATTTTTTTTTGTATTGAAACATTCATAAAAATTTGTATATATTATTAAGTTGCGAGATTGTAGGTTTTTTGAGCATATTTTAGTATTTTAGAAGTCATCGTTTTAAAGTCAAAGTGGAGGAAGGGAAGGAAACACGTTCGGAAGTTAATTCGTTGTGAAGTTTTAGGATATAATTTGTTTCTCTCGTAATGATTGTTAACTATGTATGTTATCTACTTACTCTAATATTTTTCCTTGAGTAATACGCTTTATCATCTACGTAATTATAGCCTGCTTTTTGTACTTTGGCAATGTAGTCATTTTGTCTTCCATTTGTTTTTTCATTAAGAAAATGGAAAAGGTGATTATCTACCTCCTTATTTATGCATGTATATGGACTCTGTTGTAAAATTTCTCTTTTACAAATTGCTTGTTGCAAATTAAATTACGTAAAGACTAAACCAAAATTGAGTGGAACCTCACAACACAATCAGTGGACATTTGGAAAAATAGAAAGATTACGGAAATTTGATAATGACGATGCTTATATGGTACAATAAATGTAATAGTATAGACAGACAGGGATTTGACCTCAAACAATCCTAGATTACCCATACATTTAGTGTTGGTTGTAAAACAATCAATATGACTTAGCTCTTATTTAGGTGAATACTCATTCATTCACTTACTTCTAAAATCGATTCCCTTGCTGACGATTTTGTCTTAATTTGTCTCTTGTTTTTGCAGATTGCATAAGATATTTTAATTATATCGTGAAGCAATTAAAACTTTCAAGGTAGTCACACTTCGTCACCAGACGAGGCGTGTTGTAAAAGGCTGTAAAGACGTCTTCATAATGACCTTAGAATCGGTTGGTAATGAAGACACAACCGAGGCATTGTTTTAAGAATCCAATTTTATGGTTTCATGTAGGTCTCACGCTGATCGGTAGCATTTCTTGAAGTGGTTTTAATCAAAGTTTTCACATATACCCTATTTCAATGCCCTTTATAAAGTAAGGGGTAAAGTGAGATTTGAGATTAACATACGAAACTAGTTATTCTAGATATTTCATATCTAATGCACGTCATGAAGATAAATGATTTCATATTAGACTTGCATGTACATTAATATTAATAATAATTCCTTTTCATAATTTTCAGTGTCACTCAATGTCGACTTGTCAACTTAATTCAGCCAATTTATTTTTTGGAGTAAATTGAGCGTAAAAGATGCTAAAAATCTTCGTTTCCGATAAATTGATGGAATGTGTACTCTGTTGCGTTGACCTGCTACACTTGATTCAGTCTCATTAGATTGTCAACAGATGTAGATTTTTACACATTTAGATATTTAAATGAAATTAATTCATTCTAGGAAATCATGACATGAATGAGCATACTAAAATAACCAGATATATGTAAGTTAAGATGCAAAGTGGGAATATATCGAATGATCAAAACGTTTACTTCAAAACCAGAATAATTTGTACTTCATGAATACGTAATGTCCTTCGACCCCAAATAAAAAACTTTAAAGATTTCTCTTGTCCAACAAACTCAAAACTACAAAAGTGTATAATCCTCGGAATTTTTTTAGGTAACGAAATTGGGTAAGAAAAAGAACGTATCAAATATTAGATTGGTAAACAAGACTGTTGATGCATAAGAATACGCTCTTTCTTGATAATAAAACCTCGAAATATTCCCTTAGAAAATACAAACCTTGAGACCAAAAAAGGGTTAAAGAAAAAAGATATGAGTGTAGAGTAAAGAATTGAAACAAAAAGGAATCCATTGTTCAATCTATTTTTTCACTTTTTTCGTCAATATTTCAGTGAGAGGAAAACCTTCAAAAAATCTCGTCATTACGCATCTGTAACTAGAAAACTCCTAAAACTTCAAAACCCAAGTCATCTAAGCTAAATAAGCCGGCTTTTATTTAACCAAGAATATCCTTCAAATGAGCCTTGAAATGCAAAAAATAGGCGGACAAAAAAACAAACTTAAGTAAAGTAAAAAATATGGAGGTTGAAGATGAAACGTTAAACAATTTCTGACAGTATGAAAAATAAATTTTGTTCAGCTTTCTTGCTTCATCACATAGCGTAATAATTAAGCAATATTTTTTTATTATTGTCAGCTGCATTGTCTTTAAAACAATTAAAATGGTCAACTTATGGGAAATTTATATTATTGCATCATAGTTTGGTAAAGTGACTAGACAAAGTGAAAGATTGGATAAATACTTATTGCACAAAATGTAACTGATAGTTTTAAGGTACGATGGAAGGAATAAAGGAATCAGGTAAAGAGGAACTCAACTAAATATTAAGGTTTGCCCCTATCAGATCAGTTTCGTAAAAGGAAGGACTAAGTATTTGTGTCTTTAAAATTTACATAAGTCCAGTGACTACAAGAGTTTGGACATTCGGAGGAGAACTTAAAAATTTAGATTCGGAGGGAAATCATAATTAAGTCAACTACTTCATAAATGTATATATATGGACAGCTAGGGTAATTACTTACTATAGGTGTAGGTAATGTAGTTTTTATACAAACTCTAAACATTACTACTGGTTTGATTGATTGTGTTTTGCTGTAAGCAGTGATCCACTGATTAAGAAGTTGACTCGTTTTCTTGTCCATCACCATGCTCCAAGTCCCAATTACGAAGAAGTTCTGCCACATCCTGATGACCAAATCTCTCTGCATCATCTATGGGGAGATAACCCCAACTAAAAGAAAGAAAAAGGTCATCAAAAGACTTGGTCGGATACAAAATCTTTGTTGGGTTAAGATTCTAATGCACGCATGTGGTTTCATCACTAAATATGATTCAAGGTCGGGATAAAATTCATTTATATTAATGCTTTTTAGATGTGCATTGCAAATATTTATACCAAAAATACATTGATGAAAAGTTGAATAGTAATGATAACGTTATAAAAATATGTTCATACCGATCCCTGGGTTTATGAGAAACTCTGCAGTGACGTAACAGATACTCCACGCATTCCAAATGGCCTTCGGCTGCAGCTAAATGCACCGCTGTCCTGCCATCGTAGTCCATGGCACTCATGTCCATTCCTGAAAGGTGGAGTCTCCTCATACTCGTGACATCACCGGAGGCAGCGGCAAATAAAAGGTTTACTATATTAAGTCCCTTGGTTTCATATCGATGGCGGCGAGGATCTATTTTGTGGGAGGCGTGACGTAAATTGTCATACTTATGGAAATTAAAAACTTCTACTAGTTCCTGTAGACAAAACCAATTTTCAATTTTTCAAATTAATGAATGTTTATTAGTTGATTAAATTTTAATTATTAGCTAAATTACCTGGCAAAAGGTTACTCCTCTTACTGTATTTCCCAAAGCATCTAAAGGAGGACTCCAAATGCACATACCGAGCACATTGGGAACGACTAGAATGATACAACCGCTAACTCCTGATTTGGCTGGTAAGCCAACTTTGAAAGCAAACTGACCCGAGTAATCATACATTCCACAAGAATGCATTAAAGACAACACATCCCGAACAGAGTCGGACTTGAGAACTTTTTCTCCACTGACTGGACAAATTCCACCGTTTGCAAGTGTTGCAGCCATTACTGCAGTAGCTTCGCAATTAGTTTCCATGCTGCAGACCTATGAGATAGAACGTATTATAATAAGTTAATCTAATTATAGAGGGAATTCGCGAAATGAAAAACATTTTCAATGAGTCCCTAATGACTTTACCTGGAAATAATAATCCATGCATTCCTTCAGATTTGTTCCTTCGGGAAAACATTTGTGCTCTCGCATGTAAAACCCAAGAGCATAATTACGATCTGCTGCTTCCCTCTCTGAGAGGAACACAGCATTGTTGAAGCCCAAATATTCTCCTCCGCCGAGTCTCTATTCCAAAAGAGAATATTTGATCGTTACTAACCTATTTTAACGAAATACGATTTTCAGTCGCCTAAAGAAATTACTGTAAACCTTAAAATACTGCAAAGTGTAATCGAATTTTTCCGCTAATGTTAACTCGGGCCGAACCATACTCTTTAGTAAAGAGATCACAATGATTGCTCCAGCATTCACCATTGGATTATGAGGTTTCTCTGCGTTGGCAAAATTTTAAATTACTAAACAATTTACGATTATTCTGCGCTGAAAGCATACTTATAATATGAACTTACTATTGTAGTCCAAGACTAGTTCATTAAACATTCGACCACTGGGCTCTTGACCAACATACTGATGAACGGTCTCCTCTCCAAGTTCATTCAGTGCTATTGCGTAGGTTAAAGGTTTAGAACAAGATTGCAAGGTGAATGGAATTGTAGTATCCCCGATAGAGTGCCTTTGCCCGTCAATGGTGCAAATTGAAACACCCCAATAGTTCGGGTTTACTCTCGCTAATTGCGGAATATAAGATGCCACTTTTCCACCCGACACCTTCTTACACTTTTCGTACATTTCTTCGATATGCTTGCAAAATTGTTGAAATTCGGGGACTATATCAGACAAATGAAAAAAAAATCATTTAACGAATCTAAAAAAGCTTTTAAAGATTTTATTTAAAACGTGTAGACTTACTAACAAACTGCTTGCGAAATGCTCTTGATATAAGAACTATATTGTCCCCAATGACTTTCTTGAAGTCAACTCGATTCAACCTTAAAGTTTCGATTGAACCTATGGTTTTTTTTGGAAACTGGACTTCTTGCTCTCGATGAACTTGCCTTAAATTCTCAAACAGCTCAACTAATCTTGGGTCACTTCTTCGCAAACCAGTTTTTTCCAGCGCCTATACAAAATATAAAATAAACCAATAAATGAAGAAATGACAAGTCTAAAATGTTTTAAAAAGTACCATTTATCAATAAGATTAACTTACTGCTAGAAAATTCCCGACCAAAACGACCTCTTCCTCCTTCTCTTGAAACATATCAAAGAGTAAGTCGTCCACATTGCGATGAACTTGGTGCTGATCTCTGAAATTGCGATAAAACAAAATCAGAGGAGGAAAATTTTTAATTCAATTATATTTTCAGAGTCCACAAAAATATTTTAGTTAATTAAATGTTCGATTATTGACATTGGTATACAATTAAAATGTAAGAATTTTATTTTTTTTATCGAATGTTGCTTCATTCAAGTTTATTTATATTCTGAGGACTCACTGTTGTGACTCCGTCGATTTATGTCTAGCAAATGCCTTATGCGGTGCCATTGAATTTTTGCGATTGGTTCTAAAATTTTTGTTTTTATTAGATGCAGAGCTTTCTCCGTCGTCACTGTCCTTGTCGTCGTCATCATCATGATGGAATGAAATAGTCTTTCTGAGTGACCTTGTCTTAGATTTTGCGTTAGCCATGATGCCTTCTATCTGTACGTGTTGTGTACTGAGGTTATCGGTTGAAGAGAAAGTACCACTTTCTTCAGTTTCATTTTCGTTTTGGGTAGCAGACTTCAGCCATTCCTGGGATACCCTTCTCCCTTCAGCAGGTTTCCTTTTGGGCGAATGTTTTCGCAATGGCACTGCTGGAAATGACTCTTCCGAGCCTAATGAAGAAATTTGGGAGGAATTGTGTGAATTCAAACTAAACTCCATTCCTTCTTCGTCGGCACAGATATCCTCTGAAATATCTGAGCACTCTTGGAGATCAACCTTGGTTGGGGTAATATGATCCAATGAAGGATTAAATTGAGGTGTAGTTTGCAATTCCAATGCAGATGTGCTATTCTTTTTGCTCAAATTGCGACGACGTGGGTGGTTGTGCGATATGTGTTTTTCGTAAATGGAATGCATAGCTGAGCCAAACAAATGTAAGGCATCTGAAACGCTTTTGATTCTCCGCAGTGGCTTTGGCTTAGTTGGAGATGAAACGTAATGATTAGCTTGTGGTTCAGCCACTGCCTCATTTCCTGAGGCTTCTATTGCGCACTCCATAACTTAAAGCATTTCCAGAGGCGCTAATTGAACTTAAATTATCACTTTGTCAAATTCTTAAGCGTTAAACCTTTTTTTGCAGTTTCTCAAACGGACAGTATTTGCTTAGCTGCGACTCTTAAGATTCAAAAAGTTTATACTGGAAAAGAATTATCTTTATTACCTAGCTTGTTCAACCGAAGACTGAGACGCAGCGACTTGGAACTC
>JAANSQ010002275.1:0-12409 GCA_036850885.1 Lepidocyrtinus dapeste | reverse complement strand
CCACCCAAGCCATAACTACAAGAATGCATTGTGGGAAATATTTCTGGCTCATCTGGTATTTCTATTAGATAGTTTGAGTGTTTTTTTTCTTTATAACATCCGACCTATTGAGCTAAACGGACCTGATTCAAGTTTTACCTCTTTTCAGGCAAAAATTGAGAAAGAAGACAATCCACTTTTGAACTCTTTATTTCTCGTTTACGGAAATGACTGTTCCTTCTCGTCTAAAAAATCATGTAATTTTCCCCACGTTCGCCTACTCATAAGGATTCATTGTCCGATCCAATAGGTTCGACTTAAATCACAAACCGCTTTTTTCTACGTTGTAGTGTAAGAGTGCACCAGGTACGAAGGCAAAGTTCGCTTCTGCTCCAATACAAGTCATGAGTCATTCATGGTATTAGTCAGTTTTAATAATTTGCATAGAAAATAAAATACATCCTCCTCCTCCTTTTTCTCCTTTATCCTTTCACATGCCTATCGTCTTTTTATGAAAAAGGAAATGGAAGAAAAGCCACAAACAAATATTTCTCAACGGACACCTTCTCTTCTAATAAATTTTTTCTCTACAAACATACAGGCAGATGGGCAAGGCAGATGAACTTTGGTTGCTCCCACCGCCCTCAAAATAATGAGAATTCCGGTATGGTATACTCTCGCAATGAAAACAACTGAAGCATTTTTACAAGCTAAAGAGGAGGAAGAATTACAATAAAAAAGTTACATAAATTACACACTGCACTTGGGCTTTTCTCATGCGTTGACATCATTAAAGTCACTCTGACTCAAGTAAATGTCCAAAGCACCACCTATTTTATGAATTTATGCTACTACCATTACTCACATCAAAAAACAAAATAAATTGTTTAACTTAAAAAGAATACTCTCTTGAATACACTTTGCATTTAACTTTACATAGTTTCCATTTAAAAATTGCAATGTGCAGTTTGTTGCACACAACCACACAATTTTGCCATTCTCATGATGACAAAACAATAAAGCACAATTTAATAAGGGCATACACGACATTTAGTAAAAAGCACGTCATCCTCTTAAGTCCTCAATCATAATCATTTCAATCATCGTAATTGCCATTTTGTGCAGCGTAAAGTTCACACGTTGCTGGTGGTCGTGTCAAGCACAATTCTATTATGCATACGGTGGTTATAAACGCGCATTATAGTTCGCACCAATTATCCTCATTTCTTACTTTCCTCGAAATTGGTTTATCTAGGATATAGCTTGAAGTCATATCATATGGCACACTAACGGCATAGGATTGCTCATATAAGTTTCTAAACGTCTACTAGATCTTTTCATATGGAAAAACACTTTAAAGTCGGTGTTTGATTAGAATCATGACATGTTTACAAGCTCAAAATACAAATATGAAAATTGTTTGCCAAATTTTTGTTCCATTTTAAACAGAAGTGAATAGGAGAATAGGGAAGTGAGATCTTAAAGATTGGGCATAATGAATCACTTTTTACTGAATCTTTAATTCTGCAATGTCGCAAAAACTAAATCTTAATGTGGATACTATGGAAATGTAAAGTTTACAAGGGCCTATCAAATGCAGTTAAATATGATCTACCTTTGCCTCATTTCTATTCATCCGTGATATCAAGATTTCACTGTGATATTTATTCAGAAGCATAAAACCATGTTTTATTCTTTTTCTCTCGAGCCTTGTAAGCATTTCAATGTTAGGATTGTTATAAAGAATCAATTCAGTATGAATTTTATCCATCCATTTTACAATTTTATTGACATACATGCAACATCCATTTTAACACAGAAGAAATGAAGTGAGCGTGATTTACAAAATGCATTGGTATTGTAAAGTAACATGTGTACCTAAATTAACTGCAATGTAATGTAACGCAACCGCCTTAATTGGATTATGCACATTTATTATGCACTTTTATAGATACTTCATCTGCATCATTTTCTTTGGGTCTTTTAGTCTTACCGGCCTTCAACTCAATTAAACGTGCATTCATAAATTCACCTTGATTCTTTTTTATATCATTCGCAAAATCTAGACTTAACTTAGTTAATTCGCGAAATGTAATATTATAAACTAGAGGAATAATACCGTAAATATCTCTTCGTGCTTACGTAAGTCATGGTTTCACAAAAGATTTTTTCTGCATGTGATCCTTGTCGGATCTAATCAGCTACTTTGAGTCTATCCAGGAGAACTTTTTGCTTCAAGCAGGAAGAATTGCTGCTATACAAACTTATTACATCATATATCAGGTCGACTTCTATAGGGTTAAATATATATTTAAGTAATTTTGCAACGCTTGGATCAGACTAGATGCAATGCAGAATTTCGCGAAAATGAACTATTCTCAAGTGAGATCGTTATGTTTGAATAACGCCTTCGTAATGCATGCAAAAAATAGAAATCGATCAAGCTTATAAAAACTCGGATTAAAAAAGTAGAACTCCCTGATCATTAGATAAAAATCATGTGGGAGTATAATAACAGGACTGAGGTAAGTAGGTAACGTACCAAAGTGGGAAATTTTTAATCGAGAAACTATATTTAGCTTCGCTTTACATTTTTGATGACGAAGATGAGCTTTAGATGAATTACACAGCTGCTGTTGCAACTCAACTAGAACTGATCTGTCATACCCAAGTTACTGCTATTTTACGGTGTATCGAATTCGCTGCAGTCACACATAATTATAATACTTTACGGCTAATGAGCAAGTAATGCACCAAAGTTTTGTCTGTGATGCATGTGATATCACTTAAATGATTCACTACGAAAAAAAATTCGGTCTAAATATATTCAATTTAGGCTATCACTATAGAGACGGAAGGCAAGTGGGTCTGAGCTGCTGAATTGCAATGAAGGAGTTGATCATGACGAGGCAAAGTTCTTTTTTTGTGTATTTTATATAAATCTGATTTGAATGGAAGGATATGCTTTAAAGAATTAGTCAGTCGTGACGACGCTCTCTTTCGAAAAGAAGCTAGAGTTAAGATTCAAGTGCAAAGAATGAGTGAAGAATGCTCGTTTAGTCAAAATTACAGTTTTGTCAGGCAAGATGTCATAATACGCTTGAATTAATTCATAAGGAGCTCTTAAAGTAAATTCTATCAGATTTTTTTCTTCTGTGTTTGGCAGCCTAACATGACATTCTCAACTTCATTGCACCACTTTAAAATTACCCGCTGGAGATTACTGATTAAGGGAATCATGCGATACTTCATTATAACGACCTTTAAAATTACGAACTTTGACACCTGGACAATTCGCGGTACGTAGAAATATTATCTTCAACTCACATGTGCAAATGTTTCTCTGAATCTACTACCGTTAATAGCGACACATTTCTCCCAATTCTTGTAATCGGAGTGCAATTCATAAACGCTTCAGCGGAAAATCAAACTAAGTTAACAATTCGAACCCAGGTCTTAAATTTTAAATTTTCCGAGCCGCTTTTAGAGAATGATGTCAATCTAATAAATGCAGGTTGAAGATCTGAATTAATTCTGTCCTAGTAACTTTACATTTATTACTTAAAATATACAAATGGCAAAAAACCTATAAAATAAATCTGGCTTGCGCCAAGCTTAGAATCAAACTCATCCAAATCATGCTTGAGTTGTATGCCTGGCGATGTCGGAATCCTTTGCGATCTAATTTTAATGGGTATGAAAATATTGAGAGATGAAATATACAGCGTAATAAAATAATATTCAAGCAGCCAAAGGAACTAAAAATACTTTCCATGTATCGTGACATTAACTACTCCATTGTACAGTTGTAAATTATCCAGACAAGTTCTTCCAACTAAACTCAAACATGTAAATGGCCCCAAGCAGAAGTAAAATTAAAAGTATTTACTCTGCAGCAAAACCTTTAAAAACATCATTCAACTATACTAGTCCATAAATATTTCGCAGAAATTAAGGTTGCAACTTTTTCGCGTGCGCATAAAAATTTTTTCCACAAAGAAAATTATAATAAACTTTGACCCACAAAAAATACTAACCACAAGTTGTTCTTATTCCTAAGTGGTAATCCTTCGTTTTTCATCATGCATAAATAACTTTTTTTCGCAATCGTTGTGGCTTAGCTCAGCCGAATCTTCCAAACAAACAAAGCTGGCATAAATCATCAAGTACAAATTACAGTTCCACAAGAGCATTAAGCTTTTAAGTGTTTTATCAGCTTGAAACCTATAGACTTTAAGCTAACAAAAGTGCGTACAATAACTACAGTTTTTGCAAACCTACAGAAACCAATTGTTTCACGAGGGCTCTTCAGACTTTACTCTTCACTCATGACCATAATTCATTCGTATTAATATTTTGCGTCTCAGAAAAAAAACTTATCCGTGAACAACAAACCCAAACAAAGGGACAAGAGTAATGTCCATACAGTTACTCATCTTCTTAATTATAATTTAGACTTTAAAATGCATGAACACCTTGAGAAAGAATCTTTCTTTTTAGCTGACTAACTATATCTGCAAGTGGGTCCTCCCAAAGAAGCTCATATTCAAACAAAAGGCTTAACACGTTGTGAAACCTTATCCCTTTCCTAAACGTCGAGATTGTAATTAATTAGGATTACAAAAATGATCATACTTAATTAAATGGCCGAATAGAGTATCTATTTCTAAGCGTGATATGGATACGTCAACAGGATCGTATAATACAAGCTATTATTATACCCACTGACATTTGACCATAACCAAACACAAAAGTTAATTCATATCTTTATTCTATCGCATTATTTGGATTTCACAAGTACGTTTGTCTTTTCAGTTTTGTATAGAATTTTCAAAAAGTCATAAAAATTGATTTTTCATCAATAGAAATTGTCTCGTTACGTTACCATTTTCGTAACGCTTGGATAGCCTTCATTCTCATGGATAAGACATTCCATTATATCCCTCTCGTTTCATTGAATTAAGACGAGCAAAGTAACAAAATAAGCAGTCATTTTTCAACCCCTCTGTTATTATCTTCTTAAATAAGATAGCAATAAAAAAGTATTTCATCTTATCCGAGTAGATATTTTTTCATAGAAAAAATATTTATAATGCCTTCATGTCATATCGATCATCATTATCGTCACAATCATCGCCAACCATTTTTTGTTTCAAAATAATGAATTGCATTTCGCATACCGTGGCATGCCGTTTTCATCATCCCATCACGGTCTATGCGTGACATTTAATTAAGGCAATTCCAAATAAAGCACGCGTAGACAAGCCATACTTTTTGTTTGAGGTAGGACATAAACTATTATCCTATCCTGATGGTTTACTTATCCATCTGTGTCGACCCTGTCGAGCAAAAATATGATATGAATGCCTATTTCAAAAACTGATCATAGGTGACCTCAAACAAGGAACCAACATCAGATTACGGCAACTATGGCTTAACGCCACATACATCCACATCATCAATAAATCTCTACAGAACTCTTGGGCAAATTCTCAAAAAACAAAGTATTTTTTACACTCTTCTTGCTCATTGCCAGAATTATGTATGTCCATTCGAATCCACTGCGATGCATTTTATGACTCGAGGATTGCAGGGACTGCAGCGCTAAATAACAAGCGTTGCCAGTAATAAACGATGCAACAGATTCTATCGATTTGATCTTTTGTTGCTTGACCACATGCAGAATTTTGAGCAGATGCTAAGGTACTGGTATTTGGTATAACTAATGTTTGTCCTTTTAAAGCTAGGAAAAATACAGACTCGTACAATACTGCAGTGGCTACAAACATAAAATTGTAACCATAGCTAGAAGGTACGACAAACAAAGCCACACACAGAACCACCACCATCAACAATGGAATACTACCTGTAAAATTATACACTATAACCATGCTATGGCTTCAAGAAGAAGCCTTTTTGGAGTAGAGTTACCTGTTGATGATGATGGCAGTTTTTCCTTTGTTGTTTCTAGCACAAAAAATATGAATGGTTGCTCTTTTGCTGGTGAGAATGACGTTGTGTTACATACTTGATTTCAATTCGACTGGGGAATAGTAACTTAGTAAATTTTAAAGCGCCTACTTATACAATGTAACCTAACAGCTTAGATATTGATGATGCGCTGCCGCTCTAAGCATGGATCTTTCGTTCTTTCGTACCTTTTCTGAGAGAATGGTACGGCCTGATACGATGATCATGCCTAAATGGATTGACGGGGAGATCACACACAGCTGAAGACGTATAGGGACGGACCATGTTAGTGGAGTGTTGCCGAGGTGGTGGTGCTCACAGAAAATATTACGAATGGAAGTCACAAAAAAATTGAATATCATCTGCATATTGCCTCAAGTCATTCATTGTCAAGGCAAGGGGAATACTAAGCGACTTGAAGATTCTCTCCTTCCTTTAACCAGAGAGAGATCACACCTTTTATGCATGTTCAAAAATGATTCCTTTTTTCTCGGTACATGATGCCCAATTTGCTTTATGGTTATTTACTGATTACTAGAGATCTATCAACAAGACAAAGCTGACGTCTGCCAGTTAGCCAGAAATAGCAATATGATATAACAAATCAGAAAAAAACAGGATGCGATCTAGAGACAATGTATGGCTCGGAATTTATAATAGATGACATCTGAAAGTCAGATATTTTATTGGCAACTATAGAACATGTTTTATTTGTCCTTTAATAGCTACCTAAGTTATGTAAAATATTTTTTAAAAATTCTTTTAAATTTAAATTCTTACAGTTAGAGAGGAAGACAATGTTTAATTTTTTCTCCTTAAAATTACCATCAAAAGCATTTCCTTCCTTCCTTCCCTAACTATTCCTTCCAACTTGCATTTAACTTGCCAAAAAAATTCTCACCTCACCCATGTTTCTCATGCTGCAACATGACAGCATCCTACGCATGCAATATTGACAAGGCAAGGAAAACGCGATAGTAATTTTAAGTACCCCATTTTGCTACCTTCGAGAGTGAAGAATTCAATAGTAAATTCCTTCCACGTTTTTATTCTTTTAGCAAATCCCACTTAGAACAAAGTTGACAAAATTGTTTTACACAAAGTTTCTAATGAGCATACTTTGCAATTAGCATCTTTCCTCACCTGAAAAATTCTTCTCATGAACTCACACTAACTCAAACTCTTGACGGTTAAACATATTGCTAATATTTCTATTATACAATATTATTATTCACAGCCACTTGCGAATTCTAAGGTTATGTGAATGTTCAACGGATTAGGAAAAGAAGGGTTCATGGCTCGACAGTCACAAAAATACGAGCAAACTTGCAATCATCTACTACCTTTTGATTCGAACGATAACTTTACCGTTCACTTATGCCATGGGAAGATTCCAATTTGTAACATGCGATATGCAATGTCAAGTCTGATGGGGTTCGAGAAACCAATGCAAGTAAAATATGTAAAATTCAACAGTAACTTTTCTTTTTTCGCATGATAATAAGGACTCTAGATACTACCAAACATTCATTCCTCTAGACAAAGAAATGCTACATGGTTAAAATGAATTCTTGGAATAGTTTATTCTCAAGCTTGAACTAATCTAAAAGAAATTGTACCTTCTCCTTCAGGCTTTGAAGTTGTTTGGGTTTTCAAAGTTTTACGACTGTGTTTTCTGAAACTGAAATTTTGTCGGCACTCGTCCACCATTAATTTAAATAGTAAAGTACAAAACCCGAGCCAAAACATAATTGTTTTTCTTTGCTTGTGAATCTTGAAATGTAATAGCCATATTTATAGCTATTTTTATCGCTATTGTTCAACCCATCTGAAATCTGAACAAAAAGGGAAACCGTTTGTACCAGTAAAAATTTTCCTTTCTTTAAAGTTAAGAAAACAAAGGGAGCCTTAGCGAAACCATAAAAATATTTTTTAAAAAATCAATGAGCAATGCGCCTTCAACCTTCACTAATCAATGGTACAACAGATATATTTTTTTCTTCATGATAGTTTTTTACGAGAGCACTTGAAAAATAGCGTTGTACTTGGTACTATAATTCAAATATAAATTTAAATCAAGAGAAAGCAGTGGGAGATAAGGTATAGACGATATGATTGTTCAATTACTTTGAAATGACAAATGCGAGCTCATATTTCAGTCACAATAGCGTTTTCTAGTTAGATTAAACTAAAGTAAAAATTGCTTTGCGGATGTACCGTTTAAACTTTCAACCACATGCTTGGGTCTATTGGCTAAGGTGCATTCAATTAATTTCACATCGGATGCTCTTGATTTCATGTACACAATGCCTCGGCGAACGGCTTAATCTTGAAAGTGCTGGTGTAAACGTAATTTACAAATGTTATTCACTTGTTAAACGACCCAGCACATCCGTCTTCAACTTTATATTTGACGACACGATTATATTTCAGAGTAAAATTTCTACTACCAAATTAGGCACGCATACCTCAAAAAAAGTTCATATAGTCTCCGTTCGAAAGCGATGGTGGTCCTGTTATTTCAAAAGGTCGATTTAATTTAAACTAGTACCTGAGCTAATTTACCTGAGCTCTATATAGTAACATGAAGCAACGTATACGCTTTTGTATAGCCAACAATAGCCATAATTATTTTCATACGATACCATTGTTAAGGGATTGGTAGCATAGAATCCGTTATCTTCATTGTCAGTCACCATCCTTAATTTCATGCTTTCTTGTCGCCGGTTTGTTAGAAAAGCTGTGGTTGCAGGGGTGAAATACGAGAAGAAATAGGGAAATTGGCTCTTGTAGTAAAATTAATCACAAAATATTCTATGCATTACTATGTTACCCCTTCAATTTACTATTCAAGCAACTTTTCTCTAGTTTTTTTTGCAATAATTCTTCAATTCATATATAATCTATTCTTTCAGAGTCAAACGGCGCCGGGCTGGCGAGGTTATCCGAAAGCGATTTACTAACTAACTAAATACATTATTGAAAAGTTGTCAAAGACATCAAATCAATCATATATGCTACCCATCTTTTGTATCGTGACTAAGGCGCTTTATACATTCATGTATTGGAATGATTAGAATATTTAAGCAAATCTTATTATAAAGAGCATTAAAAATATACAAAAAGTACTTTTTGACACTACGTATTTTCCACGCTATCACATTTCATCAAAGTAGAAACTTCTTTTTTGGCAAGAAACTTTGTAGATATTAACGATCCTTTGGAAATGTGTGACATAGCCTGCAGGGCTAATAATAATAAAGGATACGTGAAATGTCATGTAATAGGCACACAGTAGTAGTTTAGTTCGCACCAAATGAAAAATTCGCGTTTTTTATGATAGCGTGTAGGTACCACTTCCTCTTATTTTAATAAACACGATCATCATGTACTCTTGCATTTGAAAAGTGCGAGTGTGATGTGATATGCGTGAAGAGGCAAGTGACGTGTTTGCAACTTAATTGGCATTTACGATGTGAGAAGGTGGAGCAGTTCCCATTCACTTCACCTACCTGAGACATGTATTACGTCCGTCTATAATGAATCTAACTATGAAAATGAGAAATGGTGAAAGTACAAAATACATGAAGAAAATGTCGCGGCAGTAATAAAATACCTTGATGATCATTGTGATTGTGCACGTTTCTTTGAAATCTATACACTTGCCTCATTTACCAGCAAAAAAAACGCATTAATGTTCTATTGTGCAGGTAATTAAGGTAAGTTTTGTACGCTGATGAAAATATTAAAAACTTGAGGTAAGGCTCTCCTAATTAGAAGCAACATAAAAAAGTGTTTTAAACAAGAAAGAAACTAATTAAATATGTATGTTATCAGAGTTAATAACGTTGGAAGTGACACGACCAAAAAGTAATTGACCTGAGCTTAGACCACACTCAAGTCAAGTCAGTACCATGGTACCTAAGTTACATTCACGTTCGANTCAGAGTTAATAACGTTGGAAGTGACACGACCAAAAAGTAATTGGTTCGTAATGAATGGGATTTAATGAATCGATGAAAGTAAAGAAAGCAAAAGTTTAAAATTAAGCTGTAGAATTATAGAATCCCTTCGGGAAGTTTATATTGATTGGATGAGATAGTGATTTTAATAACCAGCCGTAGTTTACTAGTCCGTGTTCGGATTGGGTTGAGGAAAGACTATTGACCTGAGTGAATTTATCTACCTATGTAAATATTTTAGAGTATTTTTTATTTTCAAAATCGAATTCAGCAACGGAGGTTGAAATTAAAAAATGTTGGAATTTTTCATCAAAATATTTAACAGGCATGAGAAAATGTACAATATTTATCTGATAGCTTAGACCACACTCAAGTCAAGTCAGTACCATGGTACCTAAGTTACATTCACGTTCGAGAGTGGAATGCTGTTTTGTGCGATTGAATTATTCGAATTCAATTTATACGACTTGAATCGCATAATTTTTCTGACCGTAGTGATTTCGTAAACCCGTGGAGATAAAATCTTAGGCAGTTATGGGCTATACCTATAGTACAAACGTACCTGTGCGGTTGAATAAGTTATTAACTGTTTTACAACCATTATTCCACTGTAAACGACAGTTACGCACTTTTCGTAATTTACGATCTAGCTTGTGGCACACAACTGTCATTTCAGTTTCATCTTAAACTAGTGCGTAAACTGTATTGTTATGCAGAGTATGCCCTGAAATCGTTAATGTTACCGCAATAATGGTCAAACACAAACATCTCTACATTTTTCAATAATTTGTTTGGATGGTCATGTATAATTCACGCAAAAGAAGGACTACATAGCAGTTTTTCTTTGTTGTTGACAAAGACAAATTTATTGTTACCTTCGATTCATTTAATAATTGCTTCGCGTGCTTTGTTGTGCATGTCTTCAGCAAATCTGAAAGTAGTTTTTGGGCTGTAATTAAATTGACAGCGCAATTCACAATAAATTCACCCCCTCAATAACTTGTTACAAATTTATCGAAATTCAATCATTTTTTTGCGATACTGACCCTCTGACTCTACATTCTAAATGAAGATAACTCAATAAGTGACAAATTGGTGACTACGAAAGGTCATTCAACGCTCTTTTATTACTTGATACATTTTCCAATCATTTTAAATTAAAACAATTACTCGAATATACGGAACAAAGTTCCCTACCAATTAAATGGGACTCTAGCTATTTTGCATTCCGGAAAATGCGGGATAGGATTCATAGGTACAGATTATGTCAGCAAAGGGTTCATTCCCTTATAATTATCAAACCGGAAATGGTCCTTTGTGGATGTACTTGTCGGTAAAAAAATACTACCTAAAAGATTCTTTCGTTCAAGCTCATTCTGTTAAACAGAAAAATTCGAATATCTGTACATACCCCAAACTTATAGTCGATTTGGCATCCTGATAGGTATCATTAAAAATATATTTACAATTTGAGCCACTTCCTGTTAACGCATCTTTAACATTTTTTCACCCCATGACATAATGTAAGATTACTACCACTTTAGATTCCTAAACCACGTGATATTACGTCTTTGCCTCCGTATGAAAGAGGACAAGCCTCATGAGCGTAATTACAGATGATTAGGTAGATAATCATGTTTTTAGTAAACTTCACTACAGCCACCATCCCAAAAGCTGAATTTGATATTTGAAAGAATGAATGGATGAATACATAATTTGTTCGAGGTTCATAATGCATAGGCACCGTAGATAATGATGATGACCTGCATTATAAAGGATAAAATTCAATTTTTTTTCCTGGGAAAAATTACAATGTTTAACTGTCGAATTACGTGTAAAGTTCATAATTTGAAGTAAGATGTTTTTTACGTATCCCTTGAAGCTACTGTTGTATCACAATGAATTACCTACTGCAATTTTCCTTCAAACCTTCTCAACTCTAATATTTTTTTTGCGGACGTGAGCGGAGATACGCTTTGTACAACCAACCACCACGTCTTTTCCTGACCAACCAGTTAGAATAACCAGCCCAAAAGGTTTCAACGTGTTGTGGTCCCATAGAAAACGGACAATTTAAAAATTATTGTGTTGCATTTCAATTTGATTCGCGGAGAGTCGAGGCAAGGACAAAGCGAGATATTTTTTTAATCTTGATTTTATTTTATTTTTTTCCCCATTACTCATTCCATTTCTTTTACAATTGGGTTGGATATCACTTGCTACTGAATTCGTTTTAAAAGCTAGTTAATCATTCAGTTTGAAAGTCATTTATAAGAATTATAATAATTTATAAACTGATGAACCCTTAGCAACAAGATTCAGCTAATAAAAGCTCCATAGGATTCCACGAAATGCGAATCAAATGATAAATCATTCATTCTGTTCAATTGGATTTGGTCCAACAAAAATTCTGGAGATGGGATAGAGATTGATAACTCTGTGCTCGAGCGCAATCAAAATGCACAGCGAGTAACCACCGTGATGTAACTCTAGATGAA
>JAANSQ010002274.1:0-12411 GCA_036850885.1 Lepidocyrtinus dapeste | reverse complement strand
TTCTCAAATTAAATCACATTTCGAAACTCGGGAATTCAAAATAATTCTAGTTTAAGGTTATATAATGTGTGTTATTAAAATTCCACTTATTTTTACGAATTCTATACTTTGATTTCTTCGTGCATTTTAATCCTTTTGGATACATTACATATTTGTTTTGCAACAACTTGTTCTGCCTCACTCAAATTCATTTTCCCGCTGAAATCTCAAGAAGACCAAGCTCAATGATATAGAATAACATCAAATAAGTTTGGATACAAATGTAAAGAGCAAAAATATTACGGGGACTTGAATTGTAGAATTTGAATCCGAATTCAATCAATCAATCATCCATAAAAATTACTCCACAAACAGACGCCCCTAAGTTTAATAAATAATTGCCCACGTAGAATAGCCATATAATTAATAATATCTCTTAACATTTTTGAGCTACTTCACATTAGTTTCTTAACTTCATCGATACAAATTTTCTAGTAAAGGTCACAAACCCAGATTAGTTTCTTAATTTAACATATTTGCAATACGAATCGGAATATTTACATGCAGGTAAGCTTTACAAGTCTTATCTAACCTCTGATCACAAATATTGTATCCTAATTAGGTTTTTCTGGATTGCACAATTGAATCTCAGCTTGCCCCATATTGAATCTCAAATGCCTAATCAATTTCCAGGATTGATTGTTGGCCTTGGAATAATGATTATCCAGTATAAATACAATATTAAGTATTATGAACCACCCCCTCCCCTCAGCCATACTTTTCCTTGTAAAATCTTGAGTCTTGGAGAATCTTGAGTTTAATCCATGTAGCCACATGTACAAAACTTTTCCAGTTTTTTCTATGAATTGGGATGGAAACTTTTTCGCTTCACACATACCGACCATTGTTCCCGGAGGAAACAAAGAACAAAATCGACAAAACAAGTATTCTTTGACTCAGGAGGAAAAAGAAAGCAGCGAAAGCTATCAAAACACTGAATATCTCTTGAGAGTCTTGGTCATTGCCAGTTTAGTACTGGCTACTCAATATAATCAACACGTGCCAATAATTGAACTGAATTAGACTCCAATTCGATTTCAAAATGTCTGAAGCAAACGTTAACGAAGAAATGGCGAAAGCTAAAGAGGACCCCGCTCCCAAAGAAGCGAGTCCTCCATCCAAGGAAGAAACAGCAGAAAAAGAGAAGGCTGAGGTGGCGACGGAAGACAAACCTAAAGAGTCTGTGGCGGCGGCGGAAGACAAATCTAAAAAGTCTGTGGCCATTGTACCAGAGTCAGTCGAAGAGGACGAAGATGACGATGATGATGATGATCTGGACGACGCCTTCGGCCTTGGTGCCCAAGAGGCCAAGAAAAAAGAGGAAGAAGATTTCCGCAAACGTGCAGGAAGCTGGGCTAATGAGGGAGATGACGAAGAGGAGGAAAACTTGGAAGATGTAGAAGGTTCAGCAAGAGGTAGCGCAGACAGTGGTGGGGGAATGATGGATCTTCTCGGGAGGAGTAAAGCCGCAAAAGAGGAGCTAGCTGCGAAGGAGGCAAAGGAACAGGAACAAAAAGGAAAGAGGAAGAGGAAAAGAGTTCCAGCTAAAACCAAAAAGAAGGATGATAAAAAAGATAAAGCGAAAAGCATCATCCAGCAAATGGATGAGGATTGGGAGGAACCTGTTTATGACTCTGAACAAATGATCTCAACCCCCATTAGAAATACGGATAAAGTGCCAGAGAACATTCTCAAATTCTAGTAAGAACTTAAAAGTATTTCCTGGAATGTGACTCCATTATAATTATTTCTAATATATCTCCAGTGAATCCTACGGATATGATTGTGGGCGACGGGACAACCTCCACATGCTTGACGAAGACACACTTCTTTACATCTCTGGAAATTACTTGCACTTTTATAAAATCTCCAATAAAGAAGTTTTCCTTTGTAGACGAGCTACCAGGGGATATGGTCTGGGTCATATAGCCCTTCATCCCTCCAAGGTAAAATAAAAACTGAATATATGGAAATATTTTATATTTGAGGAAAGAGAGCACTGTTTGGGGATTCATTTTTGTAAAAACATCATGGTTTGTTTAATTGACCTACATATCCCAAGGAGTACTTTGCGGTTGGAGAAAAAGGACACAATCCCGTTATAGTTGTGTACACCTGGCCAGCAGTTTCAATATATAGAGTCTTAAAAAGGGGAACTTCCAAGGGCTACTCCTTCCTTAATTTCAGGTACTTATAAAAGATAAATAATTCTAATTCTGTTCTCCATAAAATTACATATGTTTGTATTTTACAGCCCCCAAGGTGACATCCTCTGCAGTCAAGGGATGGATCCTGACTATATGCTCACGATCTGGGAGTGGGGTAGGGAGAAGGTCCTTCTACGTTGTAAAGCATTCCAGAATGACGTCTACCGAGTAAGTTTCTCCCCTACCCTCCCCGGTGACCTTACAACTTGTGGTGTGGGTCACATCCGATTTTGGAAAATGGCTTCGACTTTCACGGGCCTCAAGCTCCAAGGAGCTATTGGACGTTTTGGCAAAACTGAAATTTCCGATATACAGGGCTACGTAGAGCTTCCAAATGGGAAGGTTCTTTCGGGATGTGAATGGGGTAACATTCTCGTCTGGGATGGAGGTCTCATAGTCTGCGAGATCAACGCCTTAAACGACGAAACTCTACATAAGGGCGAGGTCACTAGTTTAATTATGATGACGGAAACTAACGAGATTCTAACGGTGGGTAAAGATGGCTTCTTAAGAATTTGGGATGTGGACGCTATAGACATCGCAGACTCTTTAGTCGACGACACGGGAAAGTACGCCGTAGAACACACTTTCGAACTCCGTCTAAGTGGAGATGCCAGACCCATAAGCTGTTGTAAGAATTTCACAGCACCAGAGGGGCAGAATAACTGGTACTGCCAGGATGCCTGGGGTAGAGTATGGGACGTTAGTATAAGCAGCGCCTTGCAAAACAACGAGTACATCCCTACTCCCGTATTCTTCACTCCCGGAGGTGGTGCAATAAACACTATTACTTGTTCCGTGGAGCATACACTAATGGCTTTAGGAACCGAAGGAGGTCATCTCTGGCTTATAGACTATATCACTAAGGAATGTTTAGTTCGGAGACACTATGCGACTTCCGTTACTAAATTATTCTGGCTCCCGCACAAGTTTGATCCTAGAGGGGTGACCTTCCTAGCAGGATATGGAGACGGTTGCATACGATGCTACAGTGTCCAGCCCATAACTCCCGAGACTCAGATGGACGATGAAGACATTGAAGACAACGGATTCCGACGAGGTCAGCCCATGGAAATTGGACTGAATCAGGTGCTCCGGTTTAGCAAGGGCGCTATCAACGTGATGAAGTACGATGACGAAAACGAGATACTCTATGTCTGTGGAGATGATAGGACTCTTTGGGGAGTGTATCTATTTTACGATGAAGAAGAAGACTGTACGGTCATGGAGCCATTGGCATATTACACTACTTCATTCGCAGTCCATCATTTGGATCTACATCCGCTCAAGCCGCATCGCATGATCTTAGCTGGGAAATCCAGCCGGGTGGCTGAATGCAGAAGACCAGACTGGACTGACTGTGTCACTGATAAAAGCTTCTACCAAGGGAAACTTCGTGGTCGAAGGTGGTGGTTCAACTCATCCAAGAGCGAACGTAGAAAGTATGAAAGGAAGGAATGGAGGAAAGCGGAAAGAGAAAGGAGAGTGAAGGAGTTGGCAGAGGATTTTAAGCGTAGGGCAGCTTTGGGACAACCTATAGATGAAGAGATTGAACTGGCTAGGTTAAATGAGGAGTTTAGGAAGGCCCAACAGGCTGATGATGAAGGTATTTAAACTACAAATTCATGACGCCCAAGTGTTTAGGGGAAATGTGAGAAACAATCTAATTGTTTTCTACAGAGCCCGTGTATAAACCTGAGAAGTCTTCAGACTTTCTGGGGATTTACTACTACATCAACCCAACAATTGGAGACGCCAACATTGGCAAGACGTTTTACATCCACACGGGAGACTATGACGCTGGCTATATATACGAATGCAAATGCACTCGACCTGAAATTGGAGGGTTCCATTCGGTGCCGCCGACCCCGCCTTTCAAAGGGGATGAGAATGACGTAGCGGTGCGTTGCTGGCTGTTAAGCGATGACGATGAGTTTCTCCTCTTTGGAATGGCTGATGGCTCCATACGTGTAATGCCTAGGGTAGATATTAAGCAAAAACTGGAGGAAATGATGAAGCTCGAAAGGGAAGAGGAGGAGAGGAAAAGAAGGGCGAGTAAAGAAAGAGAGAAGCAAGAAGAAGACAACCTAGATGAGTTAGATTTTATGGAGACTGAAGCTACTACAGCTCCACAGCTCCCAGCAGATAACGATAAGAAGAAGAAGGACAAAAACAAAAGAAAAAGTAAAGGAAAACCAGGATTGCCTCCATTCCAACCTTCAATTTATCCCTACGACCTAGATAACTTTTTTGCTCTCCCCATGCACGACCCAAATCGTGGAGCTATAAGGGAAATGGCTTGGAGTGGAGATGCACACTTCCTCATAAGCGTCGGAGAAGACGGATCCATTTTCTCTTACAGATGGGATCCCGATGGTTATCTAGAGTTTGCCACTGATAACCTCCCATCCTCCCACGAACCCGATGAGACCTTAGAATATGAATTTCTTCCCGATGAGCAAAGTCCCTATATGCTTACTGTAGAGGAGACAAAGCAACAGGAGGAAAGGGAGAAGGTACGAGGACTCCAGGAGGAATTCAAGGAGGATGTACGAGCAGAGCTTAGGGATCTGAAGGAAGTCTTTAAGAGCATCAGGCAAAGGAATAAAGAAATTCCTGAGCAATTCAGGTAAGCTTAATCTCAACCATTAAACTTTGGGGTAGATTGAGAATCTCTTCCGATGAATCCAATAATTGGCAGATTGACTGATGAAGAGCTCAAACTCCCTGATGAAATATACGCCGCACTCCAACAAACTCTTGATGAAGAGGTGGAGGAAGTGTTCCGCATTCATGAGTACGAGTCTGCGGAGACTATCGTCCAAATCGAGAAAATTGAAAAGAACTTCTTCAACACTTTGCTCTATCCCCACGTGGTCGTGAAAGACATCAGTCACTTAATAGAAACCCACACCATCCGTCAAAAGAAGCTCACGACGGACTTTCACGAGCTCAAATATCAAAATGATGAGATCATAGGTCAGGAGCAAAGCAGGTCGAATGTTAGCTTGGACGTGGCTCTCAGTGAATTCGAAGAAGAAGAAAAGCCCATTACAAGAGTGTACGCGAAGGACATTCTTGGAGATTATGAGCATAAACTGTCCACCTACACTGTAGAGACCCTACAGGACATTAGACATTTAGAAAGGCGTCTGGAGGAAAGATACGAGAGGGAAGTGGCCTGGGCGGACTTACTCAAGAGGAAAGTCTCCAAAGACTTCATCGATCCGGATGACAAAGCCCGGTTGGATTATGCACGTAGGAACCGGGGCGATTTTCAACTCCAAGCGAGTGAAACCTATTTTGGAGACCACGCTACCATTGCAGAGCGCAGACAGAAGGTGATCAACCTAAAGTTATGGATTCATCGTACGAAGGAAGCGTACAATAAGAAAGTGATTGAGTGCAGAGATGAGAAGATTCAAGTGTTGAAGGAGTGCCGCAGATTAGAAGAGAAGATTAAACTATTACAGCCTTACCTTCCCCCAGACTTGCGTAGGAAAATCCCTCCAATTTATGACATGGAGCCTAGTGAAACTCCAGAAAGCTTCTTTGAAATCACAATTCAGGACATTGAAAACGACGAGAATGTGGAATTACAAGCCATTGGATTGTTGGAGTATAGAGATCAGATTAAGGAGGAGATGTTTGGTGGACCCAAAGCTGAAAAACCTTTAGTGGTGGATGAGGAAATTAAAGACTTTATGGCTCCTTCAGTGAGACATACGAAATCTGTAGATTTGGAATTTGAGAATATGTCTGTACACAAGTACCGCAAGTACATCTTCACTCCCAAGACGGATCGAGATCAAACTCGTTATGAAACGAGGACCTGGCCCAAATTAATGGAGCAGGAAGTACTTTTCAAGGAGTTAAATAGAGTCATTGAGTACTTCCACAAGAGGGTAAAGTTTCTTCACGATACTAAGATCAAGATGGATATAGACCTTCACATTAAGAACATTGGATTATTGACCTTAATCCGGGAGCTGGATATTGCTAAGGAGTTTGAAGCTCAAGAAAAGGGAATCCTGGAGAGGCTCAAGGTCCAGAAACAAGAGTTTCATGATGCCCATCATAGACTTGATAGGATCAAGAAGAAGATGACAAAGATGCACGCGGATATTAAAAAGATGGAGGGGGAGATTGCCGTGATGCAAAAGGAGGTGGTCAATGTAATTGGAGATAAAGGCAGGTGGACTGATTATCTTTGGAAAGTATTTAAAAAGAAGGTGAAGCTGGAAGTTAAGGAAGAAGCTTCAGAGATTCAGAAAGATGAGATTCAGAGGAAGGCTAGCTCCAGTTCGGAGTCTGATGATAGCGAAAGCACGAGTCAAGACACCGGCTCGGATTTGTATAAACTGCCTAAACTCAAATTGAACGTTAATGTCTGTCCGGAACATCTGGATAAGAGCATTTACAATAAGATTTGCGACCTAAGACAGAGGAAGGCTTTGACCGAGGTAGAAATCGAGAATGCCAAGAGGGACGTAGAGAAAGTGGGTGAGGACTACGTGGAGGTGGAAAGGGTCTATAAGGCCTTGGAGGGGAGGCTCACTGATACTGGACAAGACATCAGAGTTTTACAGAGGAGGAGGCAGAAGCGTATGAATGAACTTAAGTGTATGCTTATCTTGAGAGTGGATCAGATAAAGTGAGTCTACGAAAAGAATTAGTTTTATAATAACCTTCCATATAGTGTCTTAATTTACTCCGTTAATTATTCATTCAAAGCTGTGTCGACATGGAGGAAGTGGGAGAGTGCAAGGGAGGAATTTTCGAGAAGTTGGTCAAGACCTTTCCCAGCGAAAATAAAATCTTGGTGTTTCCTAAAGGCACTACGGACAGCTTGGGAACAAGATCTGCAGAATTGCATACGCTTGCAGCGCAAGAGAAAGAGAGAATGAAGTGGGTCAATTAAAAAATTAAGGAATTTTTCAAATTGAGTCCTTTAATTATAATTTTTGGAAATTTGTAGAAACGGACGGATGATGCACTTCCGGTTGCTGGAAGAGCTTAAAAAAGCGGAACAGAGAGTGGAGGACCTTAAAGCTCAGGTGAAGAAAGACATGGTGTTTAAATTCGGGAGGGAAGTAGATTTGGATAAGATCTGCGCAGCGATCATTAATTTGGAGCTGATGGATAAGGAGATCCAACTGGATAATATGAGAAAAGCTCAGTATTTCGAGAGGCAGAGGGCTGTTGATAAGATCCTAGACGCTAAAGAAGAACTCACAGGGGAGGTTAGGGAGAACTCAAACTTGAATATATTGGAGGCAATGGTCTTGGAGAGGAGGAGAGATTTGGAACATTTCATTTGGAAAGTGGAGAAAGAAAGAGATCGTAGGGCTTTGAGAGATGAGAGTAGGAAGCAATTAGTGGACCCAACCCGTTTCCAGTCTAATACTTCTGGTGTCTTAAGAGGTGCCAGTAGTTTTGACCCTGAAACAGCTCAGCTACCAGAATTAGAGCAGGAGATTACCTCCATGAAGAATACTCTGAAGGTGTATGAATTGCGAGCTAAGGCACTGAGAAAAGCGTTAAAGATCTGTAAGAGAAAATCTGGACTACCTCCAATCGTTCCTTTGGCTCGGACGACAGGACCTTGTGGAGATTATCCTGCTCCACCTCGAGGTAGAGTTAAACTCCCACCAATTCTTAAAAAACAAGATGTATGCGTAGCCGCAGACCAACCAAAGTATAGGAAACAGGCTACTGAGCTCCCCGAAATGAATCAGTACTGTGGTCCAATGGCTGACCCCAAATTTGTCACTTGTGGTGTTACCACATTATTCGAGAAAAAGCTCGCCAGTTTCGATGCAGAATTGACCATGCCTCCCACTGAAGTTCCAACTGATATAAGGTTAGACGTGGGAGGTAGACCTGGAACTCCTGAGCAGGAGGAACTAGAATTCAGCACTTCTTACACCGAATACGCTGGAGAAGGAGATGAAACTGTAAGAATTTTCGAACAGCAATTTGACGAATTCCTAATGAATGAAAGAGAAGAAGTGATGGAGTATTTGGGTGAAGCAGATGAAGAGGAAATGATAAGTATGGTTAGAGCGCACGCCGAAGCTTATTCTGGAGGTTACTCCGAAGAAGGTTCTCACTCAATTCTATTTACATTAAAAAAAGTCCTTTGCCAATTAAAGATATTTGACCTCTAAAAAATTTGTTTTCAGAATCAGAGGTAGAAGGAGTAACAGAAGAGGAGGAAAGTGGAAGAAGTACCACAGAGGGAGAAGGGGAGCAGCAAGACAAACCTCCTACTCTAGTCAAAGAGAGCGTCCAAGTGTTGGAGCAACTAAAGAGATACAGCAAAGCAGATATGCAAGCTGAAGAAGGATCGGAAGGATTGGAGGGTGAGCTAACGGATGAATAAGTCAAATAGGAATGTTTTTCTGGAGTACTTAGAACTAAGGAGCCTAGTCATTTCAAATATTTTTATATACTGTAACCAAATGCAAGGAGTGATATTTTTTTCAAAAAATATAAATAAGACCTGTGCTTTATTCCACCATAACCACGCATCATAGTAACGGTTCCACACAATATTACATGTTAGCATAAAATATTACTGTCCAAAACGGTTGTGTTCATGACGAATTTTTGTGGAGATAACTGAAGGCTTACACTAGAGGTTCAAACGTAAATCGATTATATCGTACTTGTTTCATGGATAGTAAACCTAACGCCTAACGTGATGTATCTCTCATGCATGAACTCCTAAACAAACAGGACTATAAAATTATTTTCTGGTATTCTCAGAATGGGAAATAATATCGTGAATATTCATAACATCTACCTGCAACAATATTTCAAATTGCACGTGATAAATGGGAATGGAAATAACATTTGGTTTAAAATATCATAACTTATTGGAGAAAGTTGCTAGAAAACCATCGTAACCAATTACAGGAGAAGCTGGGTGTCATACTGGAAGACCCCGAGTGGGAGAAGAAGTTATCTTTGTACAGTTCTGGAGTTTTGTCCATGTGGAGTTTATTTAATTGGGAAGAATTTGTTCCGCAGAAGTAAGCATGAAAGACAATAGACAGAAAGCCCGGCTACAGAAAAAGTACACTTGAAGATGAAGCCCTAGTGAAATGTGGAAAGCAGATTAATGTACCTTACATGTGGAATCATATGAGAACGTGCAAGAGCAGATTGTTTCCCAAGAGACCACCTTTGATTATGTTGAAGGTCCCTGTCGATTGAAAAATCCAAAATTAAAGAATATGATGTTCTAATTGAAGTACAATAAATGAAGTACATTGTAGTTGGGGAAAAAATGCATCTGATCGTAAGTAAAAGGATTCTTGACAAATGCATGTATATTGTTTCCATTTTATTTGCAATTTCTATATTATTCATATTCCATATGTACTATGCATCCTTACGTACTAGTCCTTAGCGTTCATTTTCTAGCATTTCATGATAAGCTCATTCCTTCTTAGTCTTTTAACTTTACTTGCTCTTTACTTTGGCGTTTTGTGGTGGTTCATAAGTACCCGCTAGGATGTCTAGTCTTAATTCATGTTACTGATATGGTGGTTGGTGGTAACTGATACCTTTCCTATTCTAAAACCCTTTAACCTTGAACCCCTTTCTGGAACAAAAACACGAAGAATAAAATCGAAACCAATCTTACTTACCCGACAATAAATCTGACTGAATAAGACTAGATAGCTTCTAAAAAAACGCATTGAGGTATCGTTCTCTGAAGTAACCTTATCCAATATTTCACTAAAAGTACACGGGTAATTTAATGATTATACCTTAATACCTTTTCTATTGTATGTGCTTTCCCTTGAGATTTCCTAGAGGTCACGCAGAGAAGCAAAGTCATTGTCATTACGTCGCGTATACCTGAGTGTTTACCTATCTGAAAAGTTTGAATAATGGGATTGTTCATTATGCATAGGTAATATGGGTAGCTCTAAAGATAAACTTGGCCTGAAGGAACAAAGGAGCAAAATGTTCCTTGAGATGTCTCTTTACAGAAGTGATGATGGTATAAGTTGTAAAGGGTTGTTCAAACAAAACAAATGTATGTAATTGCTGGGCATTCTGTTTACCTCTCGGTTTGATTTAAAATTTTGTAATTTTAAGTATTTCAACATACGGAAAAGGGTTAAAGGGTTACTGTCCTGCTACTTTTGCCAAGGTCCCTTGAGGTACTCAAATAAATTTAACATGAATACTTGCAGTTTCATTTGATCCGAATGAGTGGACCTTGATCTACATTGAAGGTCATTAGAGCATTTACCGATGCAAAAATAAAAACTATTTTCCCATTGACACAGACAAAGTAAAGCGAAAAAACATAGGACGACCTAGAATGACATTGGAAACTGAAAATAAAAATTCTAAATAGTAAAGACTTTATGGTAAAAAAATAATCAGGGTTACCTGAAGAGTAAGCCTTATCTCGTTTCGCCCCAACAAAACTTTCGTTGGATGAAAAGTGATATTGTATGAAAGGGAAATGGACTAACTATGCACATGAATTTTTTTTGACATACTAGCATGGTTTTTTTTGATAATTCGCCCGACAGACAATAACAATTGAATCAATCTGGACCAGGCCAGACCAAGTGGAGATAAGGAAAGTGGATTAGATTCGTTTTTATGAACATGAATTATTTATTTCCCATCGCATCTAATAAAAATTCATTTTAAGTTGGATGATCCTGGCTTCAGCTGGCAAATTTTATGTGGACACGCTGCGTTATGATGGGATGGGGCAGGATGCAGAATTAAATTCATTATCATAATCAACAGTTATGCGCCCGAGTCGGAAGCACAACGCACGGCCATCCCTAGTTTCGAGACCAGGGTTGTGTTGCATGACTTCTTCTAAGCACCGGGAAAATCCACATTAAATTACAACAAAAATAATTGACTTCTTCATCCCCTCGTCCGATCTATTAGTTTTAGTTTACTTTCAATCTCACACTTAAAATGCGTTTATTTTCGTTGAAGTATTGTGCATTCGTGTTAGTGCTGTTAGCAATTTTATGCATTTCCTCAGGAAGAGGTCAAGATGATGACGAGGACGATGAAGAATACGAAGAAGATACTGTGGATGATACAACCAGTAAGTAAATCTTCCTTAACTTTCTTCCGTTGTGTTAATTAATTTAAATTAATTCTTTTGAAATTAAGCTAGGAAATATAGACTAAGGACGACGACTACTCCATCAACCAGTACTACTGTAGCACCAGCAGTATCAGGGAGAAATGATACAGATACTGGCTCAACAGAAAAAGCGGTCCCTTCTGCTGCGGCTACAAATTCCCCGGCGTCTTCAACAAACAGTGGAAATAGTTCTCCATCAGAGGCTACTGTTGCAGCTGCACCAGCCGTTACGTCTCCAGTAGCACCAGCAGCTCAACCTACACCAGCAACAAGGGCGACAACTCCTTCAGATTCAGAGGAGGAAATCGAAACTACTACAGAGGAGCCAGAAGAAGGACTTGCATACGTGTTCAGACCGTTAAATAACCTGATTGATAACATAGTCGCCGGCAATGTTACAGGAATCGTAGATCAAGCGCTTAGTATTCGAACCCCACCAGAAATCAGATCCTTTGTGAACCACGTGATGCATAATGTATTTGGGGTAGGGATAGGAGGTGCCCTGAAACAATTTACTCCAAGTCTCTTCAGGTAAAATATAGTTTTAAAATCCATTTTAATTAACTATCATCCTAATGTAACTCAAGCTATTTATTAATTAATTTGAACAGTACACAAACTCAAGCACCAGTTATCAACAGTCGAGATCCAATTCCTACGAAGGAAGCTCCCGCAGCTACTCCTGCAACTACACCAATCACCATCCCACTCCAGGCCATTATAGACGCCAGATCTAACGGCACGGAGGAAGGGAAGCAGTCAAAGACTCAACAATTTCCTCTTCAGCTGAAGTTATCCCATCCTGGGGCTCCAGCTAGTCGACTTAGATGTGAAGTTGTGGCAGATTGAAGACTTCATTTTTGCTTAATTTTTTAAACTAATTATAACATAATTAATTTATTCAGGTATGCCAGTTATTTATTTGTAGCTTATAGTAAAACGTAACAGCATTCGTGTTTCATCAAGACTACGTGAAGTTGAATACTTTTAATGAAGTTGACCTTTCATGCAAGCTATACA
>JAANSQ010002273.1:0-12413 GCA_036850885.1 Lepidocyrtinus dapeste | reverse complement strand
ATTCATATAATTGTCTCTGACATCTTGCTAGCTTTTATTCTTTTCTTTCATCAGCTGATCAACGTTACACTACATTCAAGTCTGGACCCAACTTTAGATTAGAGGTTGGCCGGCGTTTGAGTAATTTTGTAATATATCGAGAGATTTTCTTCCAGCTCTTCAAGTATATCCATAGGCTAAATTAAAAGGCTACTAAACTAAATTATCTTCTAATATTTTGACAGGTTTTGTTCTAGATTTTGTTTCAGCTGATATTCTAAGCTCGATTCCAGATATTTCAGCAGACTATATGCAGGTTGTGTGTGATGAAAAGCTGGCGTAATTTCCAGGCTAGATAATACACTAGATGCAAGACTATATTCAAAACTAACGATTCTAGACTATACCCTAACCAGGATTTAGACTATATTCAAGGTCATGTTTTATGTTTGTTTTTTTTTGTAAAGTTGCCATTGAGGGAAAGCTAGCTCAGATAGATTAACATGCGCGTGAAGCGTTTTATTTTTCACTGATAAAACTCCAGAAATTGTTTTAAGTGTGTTCATAAACTATATATTTTGTAATTATATTTATGCCAATGATTCATTGCAGTTAGTGTTTCAGATATCAAGTCAGCAAGCATTCATCAAATCATGTCGATCTTTGGTCGGGGGATTTACTAGTTGCACTCATACTTGTATTCCTTTCTATGTTATGCTTGTTTGAATTTTGGATAGGAATGCAGCAGCGTTATCCCATATATACTTTGGCAAGTGGTAAAAACAACATTCTTTGCTTGCGTTCTCTCGTCTCATCTGACAATAGACTGACGGACTTTACTTGTTTGATGTTAGTGAATTTGTATTTGTGAAAGATCTTTTCAAGGAGGGTAGAAGAGAAACGACGAAGAATGGAATTTAGGATTGGAATTTCAACAGAGCACATTTGAGATTGAACCATGTCGACCAAATCTTAAAGGATAGAATTTTGTTTTAAATTATGTGCCTTGGTGAAATAATATCCGCAGTATTTGATTGGATCATGTTTAGTGAACTCAGAAGAAGATTTATGTCGCTGGGAATGTTAAGTGTTGGCACTCAAACAGATGAAATGTCCCTGTTGTCAGCAAGAAGTAAGATATCTAACAAAATGACAACTTATCTATTTTTATAATCTAGTAATTATACGAAATGTATTTGCTAATCAAACTTTGTTTTTACAACAGCAACCAAACTGTGTAGGTCCATTGTACAAGAACTCGCTTTAGAAATCGAAGTCGGAGATAGAGAAAGAGATGACGTATTTTCTAGTATATGTGTTCACGTGAGCGAAATATTGGTCAAGCACGTTTATCTATTTAACGGAATGAGTGATAGATTTGGCTTATTTGACTATGAAGGTTTCGCTTCGATAGCCAATGAATTATTTGAGGTAAGATGTCAAAGTTGTTCTCATATTATAGCAGCATAAATTTACGTGCATAAGTACCAAGAATAATTTTAATTGGAAGAGAAACTAATCTATTCCCGTTGCAGGTTAATTCTGATCAGTCCGAATACCGAGTCACCTGGGCGAGAATATTAAGCTTATTTGCTTTCGCGGTACGAACCGCTCAGAAGTATAAGCATAGTGAAGAGCTTGAAGAAATTGATAATGTAATCTACTATTTAGCTCATTACATTAATCATCACCTTTTAGACTTTCTTAGAACAAACGGTGGATGGGTAAGCCAGGCTTGATCAATCAAACTTAAGGAAAAGCTAACAACTTTCGAAATTGTTGTAGTGAGAGTGTTAAGTTGAAACTGATTTTATGTGTTGCAGGAAGGCATAGTCACGCACTTTCCACCCCCCGACAATTGTGAAAGGCAGATTAAAAGGACGATGTTAGTCTCGGCACTTTGCGTCGGCCTTATGGGATGCATGTACGCATCATCTCTCTTAACTAAGTGAAGAAACTTTAATAATTGTGGATTTATATATCCTCTCATATCCACTCGAATGATGGAAGTACTATATATTTTGAAATATAGCTGAAGTAAACCAATTTGAATTAATGTTTCAATTTCAAAAATTAAGTCTTTCATGCCAAGATAAATTACCAGTATTTTGTTTAATAAATGTAACCGCATAATGTAACGTTAATGATCCTGCACTGCAAACCAAATATAAAGCTATTAATTTTTGTTTCTGTAAATTATTATATATTGTACAAAGTAGAAACAATGTTAAAGTTTACTAAAAGTAGAAAGGCAACAGTTGATCTAAATACATTTTACACTAATATATCAGTTTGTTAAATTTGAGGGAACTTAAAAAGTATAAGTTTTATATATCACAATATTTGATATAACTTTTATACCGAATTGCCTAATATACTCATCTGGAATATAAGTGACAGGAGTTAGTACATTTTAGAGTTGCATTAGAATCAGAAAGTACGTTTAAAGTTATAAAGCATGAGATTTGACTTGTGTCCCTACCCTAATATGGTATGATTAGTAATTTAACGTCGTGCTTCCTGGTTATCAAAAATAAAGGTTTACTGGTAAATAAAAATACACTTCTGATTTATGATGATAAATAAATACTAACGTTTTCGAGCGAGAATCGTAAGAGGGCTTTTCTTGTCCAGTTGAAGACATTGTCGAATGGAATGATAATCTTTGCAAAGATAGATAAATGGGTTTACTCCTTGGAATGCAATGAATGGATTACAATTGTCAGTCATTCAAGAAAATATAATTTCGCTTTGTTTTTATCATTCTCATTCAGTCAGTAAAATCATGTTTATGTTCCGCACGGTCACATCCAATTTTATTTTTAGCAAAGATAACATAAAGAATCCTGAGTATATTGCAGAGAAGTAAGGCGTTGTTTTCGATATTAGATAAATGGGTTTACTCCTTGGAATGCAATGAATGGATTACAATTGTCAGTCGTTCAAGAAAATATAATTTCGCTTTGTTTTTATCAGTGTCATTCTCATTCAGTCAGTAAAATCATGTTTATGTTCCGCATGGTCACACCCAATTTTATTTTTAGCTAAGATAACAAAGAATCCTGAGTATATTGCAGAGAAGTAAGGCGTTGTTTTCGATATTAAACAAATTCTATCACTTCTTTCTATACTTTCTCTAATCCGAACCACACACATTGCATTGTCTGACACGTGGCTTTCTCATTTGTCCCTTGAGGATCATGTCTCAATCATTTTGTTCAATCAGTTAAAAGCTAAAAGATTTTAGACGTCTCGTGACTCTCTCTTTCATTTACTTTCTCTTAGAGTTCGGAACAGTCACGGTCAAAAGATATCAATCAAAACAAGCTACTACTTGTATTCAGCCAAAGACTGCTCATTTTTTGCGTTGTATGTCATCATAATAAGAAAGTTTCCCAACAAAAAGTGCTTTCACAAAGGAAAACAAGTCAAGATATTGCATGATGAAATAGTATAGTGAACATAACCGGCTATTTAAATCATATATGTTGAAATGTAGAATGTTGTTATTTCTATGGCTCTGCTTACAATTTGTCAGTGATTTCTTTTAAAAGTCTAGATTGTTTTGAGCTTGATGTTTTTCCAAGTGGTAAATTTTTCCAAACACTTCATACCGATGACAGTGATGGTCATCTTATAGTAAACCATTTCAAAGTCAAGCTTATAGTATATGCTTTATCTTTCGTTTCCCCGTTCAATCTGCGGCTGCCAAAAGAAGCCTTTAGGAATTTTTTAAAGAAAAGCTGGCTAGTCTCAAACAGGAAGTGAGTTGAACGAAAAGTGCAACCAACATCAATGGGAAACACAAAAGTATTAAATTCTTCTTATAACATTGTCTGCGTATCTTTTGTAGTTTTGCTTGCCGGCAACTCCAGTTAGTTCCACTGGGAAAAGAAATCTATCAGAAAAGTGCACATGCAGTGCACAACTTTTATAGATTTATTTCCTCAGACGTTAACTGGAGAAAACCTGATCAGTTGTCTGGTGCAGCATTATAAATATAATAATATTGAAGGTATACATTCCCTTGTGCCGCAAGCGAAAAGGTAGAAAATGAGACGGAAAAAAGATGTGATCTACCGGAAAACCTAATGCGACAGTCTTATTCTTCGGATGATGAGATTGGTATTGGTATATCGAGCAGATTATATTTGCATATAGCATGTAATCTGAATCTCAATAAAAATATGTACCCCTACGCACATGCGATGCACGTAAGCGTCTGGTATTTTGAGTCCGGAAACAGATCCTTTCCTGCCTCCTGTCACTCTTGATATCGGCTTAAGGTAAAAGTAAAATAGATATCATCTAAACTCTTAAAGAACTGTCTTGAAACCCTAATCCGTCCGTTTAATATCGTCGTGTTCAACCTACAACCTCAATTCCTTTTGTGGGCAAAATATATACTGATCGAAGCCACGAAACCAGGAAAATTGATGCATTGCTATTGCCTTTGCCAGGATAAACTATGTAATCTTCAGTGCAATACCCGGTGGTGACGAATGATATATGGGTTTGAGGCGGTGCACTGGAAAAAAGGGGTAAAAACAAATTCCTTTACTTTTTTAACATCTATTTTACTTGAATTGGAAGGCTGAGGTGCGTGCCATTGTGCAACAGCATATAGGTAAGTGTAGTCTACAGTTAATTCTATTTCTTCCTCAAAAATCTTTCCAACCGTAAAATTTCTGACTTACGCACTCGTTAATGTAGACTTTTAGCCACGTCGAAATAAGCTTCCATGTACGAACTTTGTGCATTATTCCATGGCCTGAGTTAGTTTTAACAGGTTAACGGTAGATTCACGCAACTCCAATTGGGAGACCTAAAGGCTACACACAGTTTTTCAGTTTTATTCGTGTGCGTTCACGGTATGATCATAACTTTTACTTCGAAAGAGCCTAAAACCATATAACTTAATCTAATGGTGACATCAGTCACCATTGCCATCATTTTTTTTTCCTCTGGAACGATTAAGTCATGCACGTTCAACTACATTTCCATGAACGATATACTGGGTAATATTTTGAGGTTTAATGGAAAACGTAGCAATAACTGCCAAGAAATGAATGAAGAAACAAGTGAAATAAGGCAATGTTGAACCACACAACTAACCAAGCTGCAGGGAGTCTTGGAGTCTATGTCTATAAAACTATATAATATCTACATAGGAGGTGAGGTAATGTACTATATTGTAGCAGGACAAGTAATCACTTGTTTCCGAATTTTTTTCCAACTTTTCCTATGAAATAACTATTACCGTTTTTATCAATGGAAGTCGGGGGAATGTTGGATAAACTGAAATGTGATAAAATACGGCACAAAATCACGCACGGAAAAGTTACAATTTTATATATTGAGATAAGCCCAAGAGATATTTTTATTGTAAAGAATTCATAATGTAAATATACGAAATGAAAAGTGAGGCAGTTAAATTTTGTACTTTATTAAAAATAATTACTTGCACGCTGAGCATAAACATTAACTCCCTATGACCTGATATGATCTTTGATTCTGATCTCTTCGCTGCAACCTATCCTTGGTACATAATTATTATTATTACTTGTTTCGTTGGTTTGTATTAGCAGTATCGTAAGATTTAAAAGCGAGACGGCCAAGATTTTACAATGCCAGTTAAGAGAACCGTTATTAGGCTCAGCCTCTAGCTTCCACTAATCTAAGACTCGTGCCATCATTCGTTACGCTAGCAGGCTTTGCACACTATAAACCTTAAAATCTGCATTCTGTTTGTTACAAACAGAAGTAAAAAGAGTTTTTCCAAATGCACAAGCTTTAAATTTTCGGGAAATGAGTTATAAAAGGGAACTCTGGGAAATGTAAAAGTAATGACGCCAAACCGGCGCTGCAGCGGACTTCAATTGCATATGAGATGGAAATTGAGAAAAAGCAAACGGTCTGTGCAATGCAGGCCGGAGTGTAATGTCTACGCATTAATAACCCTTGAGCTCATGTTCTGACTGTCGGTCTTTTCTTACTCTTTTTAAAAGTTCACTTTGTATTGCACTAACCATATATTATGTGTGCAATTTGGAGTGAGTGGAAGCTACAGTTTTATGCTTCTGAAGGTCATGCCATTTTCTCAATCAAGTGAAAGTAAACTCGGATTAGGCTACAGAGGAAAAAAAGTCCGGAGTGGGATTCCTCAGGGGAGGCTAAGCACATGATATAAGATCTGGCCTGCAAATATTTACTTAGAATAAGAAAAAAATCTACATGCAAGTTTCTTTCAGTGTAAAGCTGAAAGTTCTCTACTGGGGCAGTTCCAGGACTAAAGCTATGTGGAATCAAAAATTCCCATCAAAGTATTTCCCATCCTAACTAAACTTTTTATTTAAGTTTAGTAGAGTTCTCAGTTGCAGCTGAGTAATAGCCACTTTTCATGGGATCTCCGATTGCATTCTATAGGGAAGAACTGCAAAGTATTCATAGTGCTGATTTTCGAAAATTGCTCTTGTGAGTTATGAAGCGGCAAGAGAGCAATGTTTAAAGTTTCTCTTTAGTTTACGTATAAAAGTCAGAGGAGGTGAAAAGAAGAGGAGGCGGAGGAGAAGGTGGATATGACGATGACACAAAAGAGCAAACTGTTGTAAGAGTTGTAACTAACTGTGAACATCGCTGTAAATAGCATATATACTGAATAGTGAAGAAAGAGTTTGTGAGCAAAAGAGAAATAAAAATAAATGGATTTGGCAAGCAAGCGGAAGTCGGCCTTTACGTACGCTCCTTTTTACTGCTTATGCATTATCCCCTGGGGGTACTGAGGATATATATCTTTCAATCCTATTGCATCCCATTTAGCAATCCAGTCCAATACGCACTTTTCTATATGTGTCCAAAGTAAATGGATAAAGACTGATATTCGATAGTCTACACACTTGTGTAATACTACACGATGCCCCAACTTGCCTTCTTACTTCATCTCAGTTACTTTTTTTTCCTTTTTTCTAAGATATCTTAGATAGTTGTACAGATGCACCTTTTCTTCAATTACCAGAGCAAAGGGCGAAACGAATAAGGAAAGACTACTGCAGCTCGCAGGGCGTATTGCGTAATGGAAGATAGTGCGTTTCGTGAAGAAATCACTTTTGTTTCATTTCATGCCCCGTGCATTCACCAAACCCGATGAATGGTAGCAACTTAAATTAGAAATTTTAGGATGCTATCTAAACTGTAGCAAAGGATAGAATGAACTCACGTGCCGAAAAGAGAAAGGGTAAATGAAAAGAAAAAGGAGAAGTACATTTTTTCCTAAACGAAAATGTCCTTTAGGTCTACGCCTATCCCATTATTTTGACATTGAATTCTCGCTTTGCTTACTGCACATACGATATCTCTATTTGCTGCAAATGGTAAGTAATGCTTGCAAGCTCTGTTTCAAATAAGTTTCACTTCGAAGGAATATAACTAGAAACTTCAAAAGTACGAAATAATCACGTTATCTGCAATACATTTAGAAACAAAGGTATGCGAACGAAATCAAAAGCATCGTATACAAAGCAATTCATTTCAGCCAAAGGGTTTAAGAGTTTTCTAGATTTTACAAAACCTTTAGTTTCCATTTCGATCTACGCACGGTCTGCTACTTTCACCAAACTTTACCCTTTGAAACAAGAGGGTTGCATAATATATGTATACCTCTGCAGAATAATATGACAACACTACACCCTAGTTAAACATCTTGTTATCTAACGTTAATAAAGGACTTTAACCTGCCAACAATGCAACTTATCGTAGACTTCTTAGCCTATTCTTTACGCATTATATCAAATAGTGTAATGTTTCGTAAAGATAGCATCTGACTCCTCGTGACAAAAGCGATTTGCTTTGTCCTTTCTCTTTCAAATGTATGGTTATTGCCTTTCCTCTATGTAATCCTTGTGCCACGGAATTCCTGTGGAAGAAAGCATTAGCTGGATTCATTTTTAATCGGGTAATATACATTCTTGCCTAGTCGTAAAAGAATAATTTTTCCTCACACATGCTTCAAGTTAAATGTGGGAAATTATTTTAGACTTGTTTTGGGACGGGTGGAGGAAAAGTCCAAATGTATAATAATGATGCCTTCCGTGCAGTAGAGAACAATCCAAGTTTGGAAACTTATACAGATCACGAGTCACAGAAATGTAATGTGCAGTGCAATAAGTGCCATTTTATTTTTTCCTGGCAATGAGCCTACGACTAAGGAAAAATTGGCCTTTAGTATTTTTCTTTTCCTCTTATATCAAGCGGGAATGTGTTATACTGCTTCTATATTATTGCCAACAGTGTGTTATTGTTGGCTACGTCAAGGGAAAAGAAAAACAAACAATGGCTTTCTCCATTACATATTATGCCCTGTCTGCATCATTTTTCAGCCAGCTTTTACGAAAATAATTTGGGGAGTGAGGGGAGAGAAAAGTTTGAAATGAGGAAACGATGATGGCAGTCAAGAATCCTGGGTCACTTTCAATTGTCATAATTTTCTTCTCATTCCCAACTAGTTTCTCTACGTTATTTCCTCCACTCAAGCGAGACTTTGAAGGAAGGAGGATAACAGAGAGATGAAAGCTTTATAGACATTATAGTAAAGTTAGCGTCATCATCGTCGTTTATTATAGAAGCTGTCCAATAAATAACTCGTTAAACAAAATAAGCGCTATAAGGCTCATCCTATGCGCAGGAATTAAAAAAAAATATTGAAGGGGTTCACTCAACGCTACAATTATTCTTATTACAGATAAATTATCCAGCAATTTTATAATCTGGTCAAGATAATATAACATAATTATGAAAATTGATTTAAACTACTTAACCTAGAAAGTCAAGCTGCAGTCCTTATCTAACCCACAAATACGCCAAGTTTGTGCTCGGTCCTTGAAATTACAATCCCCACTTCGAATCCATGCTCCATCGTGCGCACTTGGAACTCGTAGACAACGTCCACTTGCCAAATGCAAGATTTGATAAGAGTCCACAGTACCTTCAACTCTCCGGAAGGAGAAGGACTGGTATGCATTTGTCGGGTCACATTTCCCGATTTCTAATGTGTCATAATATTCTCTTCCAGCGAATGGGCAGTGATTTAGGGAACCAGCCAAGCCCATCATCATGTATCCACTGTCATATCCTTTTACTAAAGTGAACATTTCTTGCTCCAGCCCAGCAACACTGTAAAAATGTGAATTGCTGGTAATTAATAACGCTTGAAATTTTCACAATCTGTATAAATTAATTCCAAAAGACTTACTGTTTGACATCGTGGCACTCCCATAAAACTACCCGCTCTCCATGTTTGCCAACAGCTGGATCACGGTTTTCAATTATTAGGCACTTACCTGATGGAATGTGCCGAATTAATTTTACCTTCTCTAATGTCCCAACTTTCAAAGAATTTCCCACCGAGTGAACAGAATGAACATTGTTATTTACTTCCTGGGAGTTTGCAGCCACTTGGGATAACGACAAGACGTAAGCCAACGAAATTAATAAACTTTGGGCAATTACATTCATTTTCAGTTTTGCTGAAGTAATTAGTAGCACAAGGTCTTCTCCTATTGCCCCTGAAGTCTTTTTTAATCCTGATTACCCCAAAAAGATATTGTTCAAAGGAGCTCGATAATAACCACACAGCTTAGGATAAACAACAGACTGAAGATGTCGATATGCTGCTAATGAAAAGCCATATAAATTGTTGGATTAACCTAGATTTCAAAAACACAATCAGTCTGTTTTCCATAATTTGCCTGGAAAAAGCCACACTGTTCCGGGAAACATGCCCTGTATTTGATAACAGTATCATTCCCAGTAACGCATTATTGCCATTAACTATATGTCTGCCTTCTATTAGCAAAACGCATGCATGATTTGATTAGATCAGAAAAATTCTATCGTTTATTCCTCATCCTTGGGAAACAATGAAAAAGTTGCGGTACAAAGTAAAACAATGAATGACACACGCCCACTCCATCTAATGAACGTACTTTAGTCTTGGACTACATGAGACAATGCATTAATGAATATTAATTGATGGACATTGACAGAACAAAAAGTTTACTTTGAGAGCAATGTCAGTTCACCCGATTCCTGAAATACTTACTGGAGAATAACACTACGAACCTAAAATTGCTACATTCCTTCGCAAATTTTCTTTTGTGCTGATGAGAAAAGAAAGTTCTAATTTCGAAGAAACTGCTCCAGGCCAAGGATCTCGGATGTGTTAGTATTTCGTAGAAACTGAGCAATAATGTTCTACTTAGCCTTTTGTGTTTTATGTCTTAGATGTCTACTTGATGTTTAACAAAATCTTAACTACCAACCACTAACGCAAGGCTCTAAAGGGGAACTACTTACATAGTAGTACATAGTGCACAGAGCATTGGTTTGAGATGAGAAGATAAGGAAAACAGTTTATGTATGATTTAATCTCTCACATGAAGAAACGATCTAACCAAACATAATGTTTTAAGTCCATACAGTGGACATGCTTGAATTAGGTTAACGGATTATTTATTTAAAACGAACGAATGGAAGCAATATTTTTTAATGATTGAATGCTCTCAGGATATTAATTACCACCCCAGGTAAATTACCAAGTAGATTTAGTTTCGTACGAAAGTATGAATAAACACTTCTAACATAATATAGCAGAGTTTGAAAGTATTTGAGACCTCGCAAAAATTAGGTAAGCAATGAGGAAGAATTAATTTATTCGTGGGTATAATTTTCTTACGCAGTTAGCCTCAAGATCAAAGTGTTTTGTATTTGTTGAATATAAATTACCGTTTTTAGTCTCTGGATGAGGTCACTTAAGTTGGAAAATTCGGTGCCAAAAATGCTAGCAATTTTACATCGGCTGTAATTACTAAAGTTTGTTAGTCATAGTACCTGCCCCATGCATACATTCATTCCTTTAAAGTCATGTATTTCTAATATTTTGTCATATTTATTATATAGAGGTGAAAGATGAAGGCTGCTCCAAACTTGAAACATGTGTACAATGTACACACTCCCTCCCTACATCTCTCTTTTAAAAATTAAATTAAATACCACACAAAGTGTTTGTAAAGCCAAAAGATTCCATTAAAATATCGCCGAGCAAGAAATGGATGGATGGATATGGTTTAACCCGTCATCATTAATTGTATGCTTTAGTCCTTATATTAATGAAAGCTGGTCTCGTTGCATGTATCAAAATATTCGTGAAGCGGACCCACAAAGCAATTAAGCTGAGAGGTTTGGTATTTCATAAAAAAATATCTTTATGAAAATCTAGGAAGGCCATGTACCAACCACCCTACCACCTATGCAAACTGGAGAGTTCACTACGCGCGTGGATAGTTTTCCCATGCGTTTTTGTGCTAATAATACTTTGTCATAAGTAGGTATTCCAGTGGCTTATCAAAACAAATCATAACAATCATGTTCATAACCATGTCACTATAAAGAAAATGCCTCAACATGATTGTTCTCACAATAACCCCAATTTTCACGATATAAATCAAGTGGCAGACTAATTTATGATGCATAAATGACTCTCGTGTTCTTAAGAATTTTTTTTTCAAGTTTATAACTCTGCCTAATAATAACATTAATCGTGCGTACTATACCACGCCTCAGGGAGGAAAGTTCATTGGATTTTTATGTCCAAAATCAAAAATGTCACTTGTGTGTGTACATGGCCATTAAAAATTGAAAGGGAAAATTTATCGTGAACTGTTTGTATTTGTGATGAAAATTTTGAATTAATGAACACGAAACGGCAATTTTCCTATTTATTTTAAAGGAACGTATAAGGTAGTCATTTTAATCCAGGATCAGATTAGTTTGCTCAAGCATGTAAAATGGTAAACAAAAAAATATTTTCGTATAGGCAATATAGGCATTACGTTTCTAAATCTTGCATAATTTAATTCTTTATTTAGATACGACTTACATTCGCTTGGACATGGTTATAAAACTTTGCTGCACCACAGCTAAATATAGAGCAACTTTCGGACTAGCTTGATATTAATTAAAATTATTTTTTTCAAAAGATTGTACTAAAAATTGCAAAAGAGCTTTATGGGATATTACGCGAGGACAAAAGGCTTTCTTAGGCACTCTCCAACCTTAAATTAATTTTATCTGTTAATGAAAAGCTAAAATTAGAATTACTTTCTGTATGTTTCGTAAAATTGGGTAAAAAAATTGGGTAGTTTGCATTATGGACTTTCTCTAGGTTTGGCTTTTTCATCCTGTCTATCCCACTCTTGTACTTCGGCGGAAGAGAACAACACAAATATGAGATTTCCTATAAAGTCTCCAATAGTCGGAATGAGGAACACGAACCGCCAACCGGAAATGGAAGGCTATGATTGCAAGAAATTAGCTGTCATTTTCTTGTTCTCATTTTTCCTCGTATAATTAGTAAACGGATGCGATTAAGTATTAAATGC
>JAANSQ010002272.1:0-12414 GCA_036850885.1 Lepidocyrtinus dapeste | reverse complement strand
AATAAAAAATTGTTTGTTCAATCAAACTCCAATTGTATTTGGAGGAACGTTTACATTCTCCTTTTTACTGAAACTGATGCAAAAGTTCTAACTTATTATTCTATCGAACCCTCCTTTTCCTACACGTGTAACTCCATCAAAAAATTCCATCACCTTAAAATGAGACTTGTTATAGAATCGCCTATCATATGCTGATGGGTAGTAGATACATGTATGCTTTTGACACGCTATAGTTAATGTCATCTCAGATCTTGCGGCAGTTCTATACTCACGAAAAGATGTTTGTTTTAAATGAAAAATGGTCTGCATTTTCTCTTGATGTGGATGGTGTGTGGACTTGTTTTAGCCAATGAACGTCGAGTCTTCGGGTACATGCCCCTAAACGAAGCCAATTACAACAACAACTTTTTTCCTCAACTCGTTCCGTATAAACATACATATTTTTGTATTTTTTTACTTCTTCCAGTTTATCTTAAATAGATGAAATGCCTAGTGATAGGTTCGTCGCCAGTTTAGGTACAAGTACCACTTTTCGTACCTAGAGACAATGAGAGGTCATCAAAGACGCAGAACCAACTGAATACTACCTTATGTACGTCGTACTTCGCACCTTCCAATAGGAACTTATTTGTTTAAATTTTTTTCGTCAATTGACCTCAGCACTAATTGAATCATACAACTTGTTATGGCGTCGTTCCTTATAACCTGGCTCTGACGGTATTCATACGCGTTCGTATTGCTTTCCAAGTCAGGTTCGTACTTCGCATTAAACAACTTTTCATTCAATTCTAAAGTGTATAAACAATTAATGAAACTTTGTTGAAAAGAAAACAGAACTGATTTTTTCTTTGATGTATCTGGTCCCCACTAACTTTTATTTTTATAGAAGGGAAAACTGAATGCATCTCTGAAAAAAATCTACCTTACAAACAATTTTAAATTGGCTTTTCTTAGAGGAAATACCTTAACATATGAACTAAAAAAATTAGCAAAAAAAAATTCTTAAAAAATTTCTTACATTTACGATCAACAGGAGCTGGTTAATCAGCTTGTGTCGTTATTTATAAGTAGAATATTTTTGCATAGGAAAGAAATCATGAGCATGATAAGTCAGATCGTTAAATATATTTGATCTTCATTATATTTCATTAAAAATCACCAGATCATATTTACTTGAACACTCATAAAAACTGACGAATGTCGAAACAAGAGAAAAATGCTTCTTATTCGTAATGCTTGATTGTAACTAGAATCTGCAGCTACTTCGAAAGGCTTTACGTTACGGAATACTGTACTTCGCTTTGATTTTTGGTACAGTCTTGCCTGGAAAAGTTAAATTGGTTTAATCAGCTTTCCATTTAAGCTAATTAATGTTTCCTAAATGAAAAATGACTAACCAGGCAGTAAGTTNGTTTCCTAAATGAAAAATGACTAACCAGGCAGTAAGTTTTCCCGATCATCGCCAATCTCATTTACATCGTTGTTCTGGTTAATCATCATCATCACTATTAAACTACTTAGATAATCTATTTTGCTGATCATGACATGATGACGATGATACGAAATGGTAAATCTAGTGAAGCAACGATAAGAAGTCTGCTTGTAAGAATGTATTTAAGCAATTTCTAGTATCTGCAGCAGGTAGGTCAAAAAAAATTGGAGACGAATAAAAAGCATCTGAAAGTGGTCTAGAGCAGCTTAATTCAAGTTGAAAGCTTAACCGATCCACTTACCTAATCCGATTGTTTCATTAGTAATAACTCAAAATAAAGCCACAGCTTCTCGCTCTTGGTGTCCTCAAAACACCCCAGAAAAGCCAATTTTCAAGCAAAAGTCAAGCCAAACGAACCTGGCACAAGCACAAGTGAACTGAACTTGAAAGATTTGAGACAATTAACGAGCCGCCTATATATATTGTACCGTCTAGTCCTTCCGGTGCAATAAATTTTGGGCTAATGCTAAGTACCTTACTTGCCGAACCTTTACTTTCCATTTCACATACCTTACGCAATATCCCAAGAAGTGAAAAATTATAATTATAATCCTTAACCTTCTCCAACGTCAAGTGTAAGTTCCGCTAAGTACTTAATTCCGCTAGAGCTGACGACGAAAAGTCACTGCGAGATATCAAGTCCCTACCAAATCTTCTACGAAATACACAGCATTCCTGCATTCTTCGCCTTCCCTTAATTTTTTGAGGTAAAAATCCTGAACAAGGAAATTCGTGAAACTGGAGCCGTTCTACTTTCCGTTTCACTCTTTACCCATTTCATTCGAGATTTACTTCATTTTTGGCACTGGTTGCCCATAAGACGGTTCTTCATGAAATCCCTGATCGCAACTCAGGAAATCTCTGCGTCACCTCAATTCTGCGCGTTCGCCCATCCATATTTTGTATTTAAATACTACAACAACCCATACTACTGCTACGCTTTCATCATCCCAGAGACCATCACGTGAAGAAGAACAAAATCTTATAAAAATTTACCTGTGAATCATCAGGTCAAAAGTCAAAGCAAGCAAGCCGCAAGATACTAATATCCAGTGACCTTGAATCTCATCTTGAATATTAGCCCAAGTCCAGCAGTTTACTGTACGGTAATTATGCCCGATAATCTCGGAAGCTACAGCACCTCCAACAGTAACAATGGCTTTGGAACTGAACCTTATCAATCTCAGCAACAGCAGCGTAAGCTGGTGTGGAACGTTCGTTCTTCGGAGTTTGCGAAAAGCACCTTCAATCCAATTCGCTCAATAGTGGATAGCATGAAATTAGAGCCACATCCGGAAAAGTACATGATTGCATTATCAATCGGTAAGAAAATTATCTTTTTCAAAAATTTTCCACTGTACTCATTTCAACATCTAAAATGGTGGATGGCTTTTTATTTGGCTTATGCAACTTTCCCATGTAGTTGGTATAACAAAGCAGAAAAACTTGAATTTGCTTAAAAGTTTCTTTCATCAATCAGATAGTTCAAGAGGAGGAAAGATCATGAAAATATTTTTTCAATTCTCCAAACTGGTTCTTAAACCTGTAACACTGGCCCAAGTTCGAAGGTGTTCAACAAAGTTATTGTTTCAGTTTACTTAAGTTGTTGTCACCCTATTTCAATGAGTCAGTCCAGTCGTTATGCAAAAATAAACTGCCCGATTTCTGATTCAATATCCACTGTGTGTCCTTGTATTGACATTCAAGCAATAAACGACTTTGCCACAATCTTAATTAAAATTCATAGGTGATCCTACAATATTTGGCAATCTCAAACCTCACGAGTCGATCATAGAAGCGATTCAGAATGCTGTGCTTTCCATGAAATTTAATGGCTACGCCCCAACTGTAGGATACGGGGAAGCGAGGTCTGCAGTAGCTGAGTACTATTCCACTCCGAATGCTCCGGTTTCTCCTAATGTAATTATTTAGTAGATATATTACGCAGTCTCAAAATGAAAATCAGGCAAAAATTGATCTCGCTCTTATGCTCTGGATTGATTTGACTAGGACGTCATATTATGCAGTGGATGCAGTCACGCATTGGATCTGTGTATCTCTGCGGTGGCATCACGAGGTCAGAATATTTTGATGCCTCGTCCTGGCTTCTCTATTTACAGAACGTTGGCTAATGGATATGGTATCAATACGAAGCTTTACAATCTTTTGGTATGGATAGTTAGTTGAAACTAACTAAAAATAAATCATTCCCTCCAAAATTTTTGTTGAAAATTAATTCCAAGTTGTGTTTTTAAAGCCGGAGAAATCATGGCAAGTAGACCTCGACCATTTGGAGTCGCTGATTGATAAGAACACGGCAGCTATTGTAGTGAACAATCCGAGCAACCCATGTGGCTCCGTATATAGCGAGAAACATCTACGGGATATTTTGGCTATTGCGGAACGTAATTGTGTCCCAATCATAGCCGATGAGATTTACGATTTCTTTGTATGTTTAGCTATTTAATTAGCTTATTTTTAAGCCATATAAGTTTGAATAATAACTTGTAATTTGTTCATTAAGGTCTTCAAAGGAGAATCTTTCCATCCTTTGGCGACACTGAGCAGGAACGTACCTATTTTGTCATGCAGTGGCTTGACAAAGAGGTTCCTCGTCCCTGGATGGAGAATGGGCTGGATTTTAATCCACGACAGGAACAACATCTTTGCCCAGGATGTTCGAGCTGCTTTGCAATCTTTAAGCCAGAGAATCATCGGAAGTAACACTTTGGTACAGGGAGCTTTACCGGAGATTCTCCGAAATACTCCAAAGTCCTTCTTTGATGAGACTATTGCTCAAGTGCAGGTACCGATTGGATTGTCTTACATTGCCCATGTCCATTGGTTCCACAATATTGCTCAAACTTATATTTCGTTCGCAATAGGCAAATGCCGAGATTGCTTTTGAAAAGCTCAAGTTATGTCCAGGATTGAAGCCAGTCAAACCAAAGGGTGCTATGTACATGATGGTAAGGGAAAGGTTTGAAGCTTTGCATTTATACTTTTTGACTATTTACCTAAAGTGCCTACATATTTTCCAGGTTGGGATCGACATGATTAGGTATCCCGAGTTTGCCACTGAGTTCCAGTTCGTCGAGCGATTAGTCTCCGAACAATCAGTGTTCTGTCTTCCTGGAAAATGCTTTGAGTATCCAGATTACTTCAGGATTGTACTAACAGTTCCAGAAGAACAATTGCACGTTGCACTCGACCGCATTTTGGACTTTTGCCGTATGCATTACGTTCCACTGGAGGAGATTAAACTAGACCTTAGCCTACAACTTGGAACAAACAACTCCCTAGTGGGAATGGAATCTTCTGAAGAGGAACAATTAATCGCTTCATTGGGGAAGGTCGCTCCACTGGACATCCTTCCTAGAAACTACATGCTTGCCAATAGCCAAACAACTAAAACGTAGTGGAAAATGAAAGAAAAATTTGGCTTTGGTTTTAAATAAAATTCAACATTTTAATAAACTTATAAATAAAAACACTTTCAAGGAATAGTTCCAATAAATTATCAATTTGAAAATACACTTCTCTTTTACTTTGTAATGTTCGTTTTTTATTTCAATTTTTATCTTTTTTTCCATTTTATAACATTTTTTCATATAATATTTTCTTAGGATATTGACATTGACCCTTAACTATATTGCGACATAAAATATTTGACGAGTGTAGCATTTACTGTAGCTCGTACTTACACGCGGAATAGTAATACAACGTATTTGATTTCTCCTCTTTTAATTATTACATGGCTTTACATGTTTACTCGAATCACGATTCACGATGCGATCGAATAATCCGAGTCTCAAAAAACTGTTCCAGTAGCTGTATGAATTATGAATTTCATTTTAAAAAACTCGTACAATTTTTACACTATAAATTTCTCAAGAATACAGAATATAAGAATGAATATTCTCTTAAGGTATCTATTAAAAAAGAATTCTCTTATAGTAATTTAAACAAAATACTTAAAATTATGGACTGCATAATAATTTTATAGTGTAAAAGTATTTTTTATTAAGCTTCTATAAACGTGAATGACCAGAAGTGCCCTTACTTCTTTATGAAGAGGCAAGAAGGCAAAATTAGTCTAGAACGTAATGAATGTTAAAAAAAAAAGTAACTAAAGACATACAAGTTGGCATTCTTGAAGGTTGGCGATTGCTAATTAGGTAATTATTTATGTAATTTGTATTGAGTTGAATTTTCTTCCATTTTCATATTTTTTGTATGCACTTGCGAATGCGAAGTAGTGTTATCATTATCATCATTAACAGCTCTGCATTTTCAGTTAAAAAATCTCAGATTAAGGGTTTAACTATTACATGAAAAATGATAGGTTTTAAAGGTTTGATTGGATTTTGGATGGACTTTGGGTGGGGTGAAAACAGACTCTACCAGAGAAGATTATTGAAAAAATGAGCTGTAGGAGGCATTCCTAAAATAAATTTCTACTAGAATTCACGGCTTAAATGCGATCTCACAGTAGTATTTTTTCGCCTCTTATTGGCACATATTCCACTCCATGTCGAAATCTTGCCGTAATGAAATTACAAGATGATTGGTTCAGTTCATAAGGAAAAGAATATGACTTTTAAAGTGATACAAAACATAAGTAACTCGAGCTTGACAATTTATGAAATAGAAAGTTAAGAGCATTTCGTGAATCAAAAAAAATATACAAAATAAGCAATCCTAGTAAAATGTTATAAATACGTAAATCTTAAACATAAAAGTTTAAATAAAAGAGAGTCATAGAACCAGTATAAAAAGGAGCAATTAGACAAATGTATGAATTCCTAAATTGAGATAAAAAGATAAAAAACAAGACGGCACAATTCCATTTTATACTTATCTCAGCACCAGCATCCATTTAATCTTTTAATTAATCATAATTTATAATATAATAATGCTACGATTACGATTACACCTACAATCTCCAACTTCGTAAACAATATTTATTGTAACTTCTCCCTTCGCCCCACATAGCTGTAGCACTTTATAGCAGTGATGGTATTGTAGTTTTGGTAAGTTTTTATGGTTTTCTTATGGTAGCAGTCAAGAACTGAGATTTCACAAGTTTTTAAACAAAAAAATAATCTTAAAAAATTATACTTTCCTCTTCAATATGACCTACTTGACACTTTAAAGGAATTAAACTGAACATGAGAAAAAAAAAACTAAATATTATACTCTAATCATTCTGGAATAAAATTATTCACGTTGACTAAAGTAAAGTTGCCCGTGAGCAAAAAAATTATAATGAATTGTTTCATGCATGGCTAATTCTACATCTAGTTTAAAAAATAATTTGCTTGAGCTTGAAAAAAACTGCATGGGTTGAAAATCTTTATTCTTTGCATTGTATTGATTGGATAGGAGATGACTCGACTTGGTTTTTTTTGCATAGCGTTAGTAACAAATTACAATACAGCTTAGGTAAATTACCTGCATTTCGCGTTTTAAAAAAGCCTCTAGATTGAATACATTGCAATATCAGCGGCATCATTTACGCTGAGAGTTTAGCCACTTGCATTTATATTCTGATTTTTATTAAAAAATTACACAACTTGAATTTGACCAAAAACGTAATAAAAGTTTACAGCAAAAAATTGTCAAGTTCAAAATCTATAATAGTTTGGCAGGCTTTGGAAAGTTAGTTTGACATTTGACATACATGTTTATAGTTCGATGAAGAAGGCGACACATGATTAAAATTTCAATTGAGGAGTTTAAGGATTAAAATGAAATAAAACTTTATGAATGTTGTGAGCAACTTTGTTATATAAGTCCATATCTAATTCTTAATTTCTGTTGACCAGACCTACCAGGATATATTCAAATCTGGTCTGACCTATTTTTTTTAATACATAGGTGATTATTAATGACTACAAAAGAAACCGTTTAATTTAGTCTTACGCTTATACAATACCTTTATATTTTGTCGTCTTAATTAATTTTTTTTGCGAGAGAGAAATGCGATTCATGATTTGCGTAATAATGCGACGCTTAATTAACGCTTATCATAAAAATGTATATACATATTTAAACAGTAATTATACCCTCCTTTAGAATTACTTTATGCACTTTCCTCCTAACTTACGAGACATATTCGAGAGATGCGGGTTACTTAATGAATTAAACTTCCGGTTGGGTGGTATACTCAATAAAAAAATTTACAACTTAAATCCGTCGTGACTCTTAAAGATAACATGCTTTTTAACGCTTTAAACTTGGAGTTCAGCTATGAAATATCTAGCTATGCAAACATTCTAGCACGGTATCATACCCTCCATTACAACATTATTAACAACCATTTTTCATTTAAAAAAGATACAAAGAGTATTATAATTCTTGATCGCGTCTCCATTCAACTCATCGACTCCATTCATTTATCCTAAATCTTTACTATCCAGCATGTATTCCAATAAGGTTCGTCGGTCAACATAAAAAAATCGAAATATATCTTACTCTCTCATACGCTTCATGTACAAGTTTCATCGCATCACATCCGCACCACTCCAATGTTTCATATATCAGAAGCTTACACTAACTTTTATTGTTTTTACTTATGTAATTTTTAAAAAAAACTTTCACTTAGGTATTGTATTCTCTGTAAACTTTAATTAGTCTCCGTCCTTCCCGTCAGCAGTTACTGTTGATGGTCCGGAATAATTGACACGGAATTGATCTGCAAAATCATAATAAAGAATTGCATTTTCTTCCACTCAAGAAAAATTGAGGACCTTCTTCAGCTCCCCCAAAAAGATCAAGTTCCCAACCATTTTTTACGGATATTTAAGATGAAATCCCAATTTGAACTTACGCCTTGTCATCTCTTCCATTGAGCCCTCTTTACAGTCAGGTCCAAGGTGTGTGCTTGCTCCACAATTATAACAAGAGATTTTTCTCGGCCTATGCAGCGTATCCACTAAGTCATCCAACGGAGGCATAACTGCTACATCAACATTCACTGGCGATAAACTATTGCTACCTGTAGATCAAAACAACCAAACCAAAATATTCCACACCAGATTTTCATCAACACATTCCTTCACTCCCCTCCCTCCAATACAATTCAAGTTTCTTCTTGAAATGAGAAAGGAAGCGTGCAAGAACAAGAAAACAAATAAATTAATTACAGAAGATAACACATAACTTGATCCTTGTATAAAAATAAGAATTTTCTTGGTTAATCCGTAACAAAAAGTGCATGTGTGTCCACAGATTCCAGAAGAGGAAGAATAAAAAGTAGAAAATAAAGAAGGGCTACAAATTTTTAATAAGTGTTTTTTTGGAGGAGCCTGCGTAGCTTATTACACGTCACGTACCTAAGGCACCACCGATATCAAGGATAACGCCTCTATTATTTCTATTAGACTGCGCAGGAGTCCGTGCGGCAGTGTAGTATCCCACTGGATAAGCTGGAGGAGGATGTCCTAGGTTATGGTTCTCATGTACTTTGTTCGAGTCTCCACCACCTCCAGTAGAATTAGAGGTGGAACTAGGGTTTGGATTCGCACCAATATTATTAGTTGGTGTTCCTTGACCACCTCCAGCGTTATGTACTCCAGGGACACCACCGCAAGATTTGGAGTCCTTCGAGTTTGTAATACCCTTACTCGGGGGACTGGCGAAGCTTTGTGGTATCGTAAAAGGGAAGGAGAAATGAGAAACACCCACTCCCGCAGGATTCATCATAATCTCTGTGGAGGGCGGCTGATGAGGTTGGCCAACAGCTGCAGCAGCAGCCAAAGCCATGTTCGATGGACTAGGATAGTTAAAGGTGGGTATATACCCATTCGGTGGTAACTGAATGAAGGGGGCGTTCACAGGATGACCGAACACTTGCGGCCCATTCAAATGATATGGTAACTGATTCACAGGGTAATTATCCAACACCGCAACACCCACCCCTTCCCCAAGCAAACCGTCCTCAACACCACCCTTACCACTCTGCACTAATTGACCACCTTTAAAAAGGGAGGAAAAATGAAAAAGAAAACTCAAGAACGAGTCGAGATTTTTTTTACAAAATAGATTTGAAATTTTTGAAGATACAATTAAGCGCAGAAAATTATTTATCACAGATTTCGTGAAATGACTTTTAAAAGGAGAAGCACATTACACCATCATGACATGGTCAGATTATTTTTTTCTTTATCTTACCGGGATTGGTGTTCGAGTTGATCGCCACAGCCGGCTGCGGCGGCGGAGGAATCGAGGTAATAATAGAGCTGCTATTATTGCTCTGGAGAGGATTATTTGTTAACATGGAACTACCACCTGCACTACTTGTATTCGTGAGCACGTTCACTAAACCATTGGACACGTGGTGATAAGGCTTTGGTAAACTTCCCCCGGCCCCACTAGTCGTCCTCTCTGACTGCTGGGGATTACTTGGCGCACCCTTATTATTTGGATTGTTACTTGATGGATTCGCACTCACCACAATCTCATATGTTCTATTGTCTTTGGTTTGCTCGGCCACTTCATCACCACCACCACCACCTTTGACACTTGTACTTTGAGAAAGATTCTGGTGAGGTCCGGGACCACCAGACATGGTAACGATGCCTGTAGCTCCAGTCACGTTACTTCTCCTTTTGGGCGGAGTGTTCTGAATTGGAGCCTTTTGTCTCAAAGAGGGATGTACTGTGTGCCCCCTTTGGACATCATTCGCTCCTTTATTCATCACCATTTGATTGCCCAATAGTGCATTCGCCGCTGCGGCGACCGTATGCTGCTGTACATAGGGATTTCGGGTAAGGACTCCCTGAGAAGGAGCTCTATATGCTGCAGCAGCATTCATTCCTCCGAACGACACTGCTTGGTTGATGTGTGGGGGAAAGCACGGGTAATTATTTTGTGAAGGCGGCGGAATTCCATTGTTAAGACCTCCGAGACTGTTGTGAGTTTGGGGAGCAAACGCAACATGCAGAGGAGGTGGATTGTTAGCAGAGGACATGGAATGTGAGATGACTCCACCACCGGCACTGCTCGCAGAGTTTGCTGAGGATAGCACGCAGGTCTGCTGGAGATGTACGGGTACATTTGGACCCATCATCGCCTGCTGCTGAGACACGGAAATTACCGTCGAGGACATTACTGCACTTGGAGGAGGGGGATGATTTGAGAAAGACTGACTATTATTGTTGCACCCCATAGAGGAGTTCTTTACTTGTCCTACAACCCCCCGAGCTGTTGAGCATGGAGGGAGGTGATGTGGCTGCTGCTGATGATGAGAAGGATGGTGTTGTTGTACAACTGTGGTGGTCGTTATCGTGGAGGTATTATTTTTTGAGGGGGGATTTTCGCCACTGGAAGAATAATTAATACAGTTACTGTTAGAGCCAGTTCCAACTCCAGGATTACTAGTAGTAGGAGTGCTGGAACACGATGTTGAAGATGAGGTGGTGGTCGCTATCACTAAACCAGAGTTAGTTTGAGTGTGAATCTCAGTCTTAACAATTGTAGAGGTGGAGGTGTTGTTGAGGTTGTTATTACTACCACTGCTGCCGGCGTTGCTACTTGGACTCATGACGGGGCCAAGAAACGCACCTCCATTAGAAGTAACCAAGAATGTCGAGTTAGGTCCAGAGAGGGAGACCGTTTGCACGGTTGTGCTATTAGGTACTCCACCGGAGGGAGGCGACTGACTCCTACTGGGTGTCAATGATTGAGGTGGACTCTCAAATGGAGAGGATTCCGGACTGTCCCAGTTACAATTCTCTGAAGACTCTTCGGCAGAATCTCCGTCAACACTATTTGCTTCACTTTGGAAAGGTACTGAAGATGATGTCCGCGAGGGCGTAGAGAGGCAACTTGGTTGAGATATTGAGTTTGACACGGATACAGGTGACACGACATGTGAGTGTTGCACCGAGTTCTGACTCTTCGATCCCGAAAGATGATGGTTATTATTGTTATTCGTTGGAGCTCCCGGCACAACGCTACTTCCTTGCGACGAGACATTATTTACACAGCCTGATTGTTGCTGAGGACCAGTTGCTGCGACAGGAGAGGCTGTTGATGGAATCGGGATTGGGGTAAATTGAGGATTTAAGGCTGTGGGATGTTGCAAAGTTGGAGGAGGATGGTGAGGGTGGGCAGGAAATATGTAAGGTGCAAAGGAGGCATACGCTGGAAAAGTATTACGCATCTGTTCCCCATTTGTCGAGACGGAAGGTTGATGAGGTGACTGCTGGATATGCATTGATGGGTGATGAGCTACGAAATAATAGCTGGCATACTTTGGATCCATCTGCAGTAATCAAATAATGAATTAGAAGATTCGAACCTCAAGAGTTGACTCCACCTTTAATTATTAAATAGTAGTTTTAAGTATTTTGAGTCTGTTACATGTGGAAGAGCGGCATGATTATAGTATACTGGGTACGTTCCCGGAGGATTTGTCTGAGTCTGATGATGAGCTTGAGCAGTCTGCTGAGGGGTGGTACTCCCCCTCGAGGAATATTTCGAACCGATAATTTCATTAACTCTATTGGCAACTGCGGCGAGAAACATACTTTGTTCAAAGGTGAACGCAGGGTGTCGACTAGCCAAAGTATAGAGAAGGGAGACCTCTTCTTGAGCGTCCTTGTCTAACTCTTCTAGCCAAGCTAAAGCCGGACTGTCCTCAATATCAGAAAGCACAGTGTAATACAAATTCGCCCCGTCATGATTCGTAGGGGCCAGTACGGAAATATATAGGATGAGTTTACGCCGCTTGTGGTCATTTATGATGCACATGGACTCAGTCTCCTCTTCACTACTACATCCGATATGATTAGTATTTACTGCAGTAGGGCCTCCACTTTTGCCGTTTCCTTTAGGTCCCACAGGGTCATGATGACCCGCTGTAGAAGGCTCAGTAGATTGGGTATGGTCAGTATTCGTATTAAGGTGGTGCTCAC
>JAANSQ010002271.1:0-12415 GCA_036850885.1 Lepidocyrtinus dapeste | reverse complement strand
CTACATTGTTGCATTTAACGGCTCCCATCCCAACCAAGAAAGTGTCTCATGCATTTATGTGAACACTTTGCCAACTACCTAACGCACTTTGATTAAGGCAATGCGCGCAGATAAGTGCAGTTTTATGGCGTGCATCGCGTATAATTTTCCTTTGAGGCTTACATGTTCGCTGCATTTCTTTCTATTGTTCCGAGCTTATCTTATTGATAAGAAAATGAGCACGAACGACTAAAGCTTAAGCAGTTGGTTATATGGACGGTGGTGATGGCTTACGAAAGTCTTAACAGCCTAATTTGCCTGATTGATGTATTATTTCGTTGGCACAGACACACTCGACGTTTTTAAGTCTTTAATGCATCACTTTAATTCGGACTGTTTGAATAGTTTGTAAACTTTGTCATTAAAAACTACAGCGATATATTTGATTGACCTCTATACGTCGCTTAAAACAAAAAATTGGTTGTTATATTACGAGCAACATTAAAGCATCAACATTTTTTTACAATGGAATCTTAGAAGCAAACCGTTGTATTTTTTCAACCATCTTTCAAATTGACATGCAGAGATTCGACAAAAGCAATAAATTTGAGAAGTGTAGACGTGAAAGAATGTTTAACTCTTGAATTGATTTTGTTTACCACCCCTACTGGGCGAGATTTAAGTTTAAAGTTCCTATTAAACAAACAGTTGGCATAAAGCAAGGGAAAAAATCTCTCGAGAAAAGCTGCCCAATTTATAAGCTTATATTTTAAACGTACTCTACGAAATAATTTACTTTTTTTACTTAAAAGGCTAAACTATAAAATTTGTTAATGATGACAGCGAGAAAAGTAGGAGGCACATCCCTACTCTTAGGAATCAAATGGAATATACAGAATGAAAGAAAAAAATTTTGATCGTAGGAGAATTTTTTCTTGAAGTTTTTTGTCATCTTAAGAAAAAATGATGTTCCTACCAAACCAGCTTTCACTTACTCTTTCGTAGCCTCATTCTAAAACAAAAAGTGAATTAAAAAATGAATGTGAGGCAGTAGGAGTATAGTGCACTGTCATGTGCGTTGCACTTTATAATTTTTTCCCTCTTGAGAAAACTGAAAACTGACCATTGCGTTGAAACAGTGTTGGTAGTATACACGTACGTATTTTAGTGACAGAGCGGCTTTTCAAATGAATAGGAAGCCGGACATTCATGTAAAGTAATAAAGTGAAGCATGCGTACGAGTTCCTTCCTTTAAGGAAACAACCAGAATCATTGATATTCTTTTAATATATCTTCAACATGAGAAATCATAGGGAGGGGGCTAAACGTGGAAGAATACCTAGAGATTTAATAGAGCTTCATGATATTTATCAGGATATCATATTGATTGAAGAAGAGCCGGCTTGGCCTGTAATTTAAATGTGGAAGGTGAGGCGAATAAAGAGGGAGAGAGAGAGCAGAAAAACAGGATCTTACCTTGCCAAAGTTCAGATTGTACTGGCTCTGGCTTGGTTTGGCTTTGGCTCGTTTATTGCTGTTCACTTACATCATTTGAGAGGAAGGAAGAAGGTCTATAAAGATGATATAGCTTTTGAATCTATTGACCAAAATAATGTAATGCATATTAATGCAGTGAGAAAAAGGAGCTTTTCATAAAGGTATTAGCGGTCTATTCACAAGTTTCAATTTCGAAAGCTCTTGTTGGCCCAGCATTTAAAGGAAATACCTGACCAGCTACTATACCTACCGCTGTTGCTGCACCTCTAAAGATTAAAGAGGATTTCACTTTAGGCATTTCACGTGAAAGGTATTGATCCCATTGAATTTTAAAAATTTGAGTAGTCCTCTAAGCTCCTGTTTTTATACTTTACGTGTCATTGGTTCGCTTCTATTTATAGATGAATGAAAGTGAAAACATGAACTAGGTGTGTGTGTGTTTATTGAGAAGAATGTGATTTTTATTAAGTTTAGGTCATGCAAGGCAACTCTTTTTGAAAGGGCTAGCCAAAAAGGATGCGCATAATTAGTTATTGTTATTTACACGCATAACTTACTACGATGGGCTTTTTGTTTGTAGGAGATGATGGCACTCTCAAACGCCATTGTTATGCAAGAAAGTCTTTGCAGAGCATAATTATTAAATTTGCCTTACACTTTGGCACTTTTTAATTTTTCAACGCTAGTTAACAATGTTTTGGCGGAAGCTAAGAGGTTAAGTCTGTGTTTTACTTCCGCGTGCACCTTTCAAGTTTCATGAGGAGCTTAAGGGAAACGACTTTTAGACTAGGATGAACTGGATATTGTTTGTCGTAGTAGTACTACTTACCAATACCATAATTATTTGCTAATAACTCGTGACTAATTGAATTCCTAGTGTTATTCTTGGTAAAAGGCTTTTTGAAAGTTTGCGAATTTTTAAGTCTCCCACTTAACTTATACCTTGTATGAGGTAATCCCCAAGTCAAAAGATTTTTTGCAAACATTTTGTTCTGCCATCGTATAGTGTACTGCATAGGGTCAGTTCTATGACAGAATCATGTCTCGCTTACTGTTATAATCACTTCACATCTCTTGACAAAACAATACAATTCAAGTTTTTAAAAATGTACTAAGCTCGTGTTCTATCAAGTTCGGACTTTACTCGACAGTTTTGGCTCGGGGAGGATGCCTCGTGCATTGTTTGGCTTTTTTATCCCGGTAATTATAATCCATTTTTTCAAGTCGTGTTAAGCATACTGATGCGCTCAATGTTAGAAAAAAATGTCCCAAGAAGAAACCAAGAAAGACTAGTGCAACTTTATACCTCTGATTTAATACCTATCATACCAATCACCTCAGAATTTAGGAAAGAAGAAGAGTGTGTGCTTGAAGAAAATAGTTGTCAAATTGTCAGAACATGTCCTCACGACTATACCTTTTTATCAGTAGAGCGATATAAAGTATGGTGCCACCTTTTTTCGAAAAAAAATCTTACGTGGTTTGGCTTCAGGTGCTTGATTTTTTTTACTGTATGCCTAATCAAGCAGTAACATCCATACGTATTTTATTAACTTTACTAACACACTGTACACAATTATATTATTGAATTACAATGTCTTTTGTCGCCGTGCCTTGCAAGTTGCCATAAGCCAATTTTTTTTATTCCATTGGTCATTGCCTCCACTCATCACCTGCGTGTTTTGTTTGTAATAAAGCATTTTTTTCTGTCTCCTTTGTCTTCATACTGATTGAGATGGAGTACGCTACCTTATTGCTCTGTACATGCTTTCCTGCTGTTTGTATTTTATAATGTCATTAATATTGCGTCATTTATACTTTTCTTCATAGATGAGCCAAAATGAGTAAAAAGTAAAGTGCTACAGTTAAGGTTGATATTGCCCCTTGACAAGTTGAATTTATTAGCGTTGCACTTGCTCCATGAATTGCACAGTCAAGTGCAACGCAATCAGATCAACTAAGAAGAACACAAAATTTTAACAATTTTATTAATCTAGCCCTTAAAAAAATTTAAAGTTACGTAATTAAAATGATTAGCATCATTTCATTGCCATATGTCACGTACATTCATACATCATTTTGGTAATGAATACAAAATTTAATAAGAACTGGTGCGACGTAATGTCCCAAAAAGTTGTTTATTTTAATTGATAGCGTTAAGAAATTGATGCAATGTAGTTAATTTAAGTGGAAAATAGGTAGTAAGTTTGCTTAATCAACTAGGTAAAATTATATAGTTGTTTACAATCCATCTTATCATCATATTGATTCATACAAACTATACTCACGTGATTCACGTAATATTCAAAGTTTTGACGGGTTGTAAAAAATAATTGCAACAGTCCTTAAATACTATTTACGTTAACATGAAAACGTGTGCGTATGATTCTCATAAAGTAATAGTTTGTACAAACCCTTCTAGCGTTAAGTAGATTTGTAGCTAAAAAGGCTTTTAATTTTTACTCAACAACCTCAACATTTTGATTAAATGAACTTTTAGGCGTAGGGTTCAAGGAGACTTAAATTGAACCGGAAACAAGGAGGTATGCCCTAGACATTTAAGTATTCACAGCAAGATTTGCTAAGTTCAACCTAAAAACTAAACATTTTACTGTAATTATTAAACTTCAACCCTAATGCCTTCTTCAGGTATGAAATGTCGTCACATATTTTAGCTCTGCCTATTTAACAAGCAAAATCAACTTATTCATTTTTTTCGGTGGTATCGTGGTATGTAGTTAATGCGTTTTTGTATGCATGAGAAGATGAAAAAATGCGAATCCGTAATCTGATACCAATACCAAATACCAACTCAACTCAGCGAAACTACCCAGCGCAGAGAGTGACTAGTGACCATATAATTACGCATTTTTCAACCATGGCTATGTCATTCTGTCACAAAAAAATGCTTTCTTCTATACACTTACGCATCTACATTTGAAAATCTTAGATTTTCTGAAGAAAAATACCCTATGCCAAACTCAAAACTTTAAAAAGTGTTCATAAATCAGTCACAACTTGGCCATTAGTCCGAGATGCTGATGGCGATCATGACGAAGAAAAAAATTGGAGCAAGTCCATTTACGACATTTTTTCTCGTATTATCCACTCAACCGTTGCATAGTAGAAGAGAAGAAGTGCTAACTAGATTACACAATGTTGCATCACCACCACACCTTTGTTATTCATCTTTAGAAAGACTCCATAAAATCTTCATTGTACCTGGCCTACCTGCCTACTCATCTCTTGAGTTAATAACGATACAATCATGTTAAGATGGGGAGCACTATGTTAGTTGCAGTTGCACTCTGATTTTCGAGTGACCACTAAGTAAAAATGACAATTTCGAAAAAAATTAGCCATGTGCGTGATACAAGAAACTTCGCACTCATATCATGTCATCTCGTGTACACTACTATAGCTTACCCTCCGTGGCAAAAATTTAGGAGGGAATTAAGCTGTGAAGTGCACTACACATCTATGGCTTTAATTTTAAGTTATTTTATGCTCCTAACCACAATTACTTGTAAAAGTTTCCTCACACGCTAGACTTTCTGGGGATATTCTATGCTCTTACTTGTTCTCACGTTAAAATTGGTCACAGAGTTTGGTTGATGAAGTTGCATAATTCACGACATTTCGAAGATTTACTCTCTCATTTGAAACATAAACAAAAACAACTTTTAGCTCTGGTTTTGTCTCGAAAGTGGCACACATAAACATTTGTTTTAATTATGCATCAAGTTTAATGAAAATAAAATTCAGGTTAGACAAATGTGAAGCTGAGATAGAAAATGCAATAAAATATGTAAGTGTTATGCAACGCACAGTGAGTGTGTAATAGGAACTACCTAAAAAAGCACAAGTCATTAATCCGGATTTTTTCTTCAGACTAGCTTTCAGTTTAGCCCAGGCCCAAGCTTCAGCTTCTTCGGTATATTCACTGCAGATCGTAAAGTGTTGTTAAAAATGATTCGCTAATATATTCCTGCGCATCATTAGTCTTGATAAAAACTGGGAGAACATGAATGAATCATCTAGAGAGAAAACCTGTACTCACGTTTATTCTCCCTCTTCATCAATCACTAAAGCCAAATAGTAAATAGTGTTTTCTGTTCGGATTTTGTGTGAATTTTTGAATCTGGTTGTAGTTTGCTTAGCTGACTGCACCGCCGAGCCTCTCCTTAATATCGGATGACGATCACGACAATTTTGCTAAATGATGACGAGTTCGAAACGAACTTGATGGCGGAGGATATTACGTATATTATAGTAATGTAGTTGATGATTACTCGCTACTTAAAAAATTGTTGCATAATGCATTGCATAAAGGGACCGGGTAACCTACTCTACACAAAGGTATTTAAATGATTAGCCTTGAGCTAACAAAGTAAACTCCTCCTGGGAAAAGGAATGACTTTCAGGTTTCAATTTACTCTCTTTTTATCATTGATTCGATATGATTGGATTACTTGAAAGAACGAGTTGATCTGCAAAAACTGGAATCGGATGGGAGGATTGTTATGAGGAGTCTTGTCAAGAAGATAAAGTTGTACATATCCTCTTGTCAGCTTAAACATATCGACAGTGGATTTATCTTGATCTCTTTTTAATGTTATTGAATGATTAAACTAGTTAATGGCAATGACTTTCCTTAGTGGTTGTGCTACTTTCAAAATGAAATTAATAATTGCTAGAGCTGGGACAAATGCAATTAAAGATTTTTTCGTGAGTTTTCAAATTACACAGAGGAGTAGGTAACTGTGTATTTGATAATTATGATGTAGACTACAATTGTTATACAGCTTGTTCACTGATAAAACAATGCATATAACAAACATTGTTACATGATGACTATTATTTGAATCCTATAGCTTAATCATGATACCAATCTAAACTTATGAAGCAGATGAGCTTGGGAAAACAGAAAACATGTATTTTAGATTTCAAGGGAAAGACGTGATTGACATAAGTAAGAACAAAAAAAAGATGAAAAAGTACATATTCATCAAAACCTAATCCCAATCGGAATTGGAGGTTGAACAGGTGTCGATAAGTTTTAATAAGGAACCTGTCAAAAAACCGAATTGATATTGATATCAACTGGCTAGGTACCTAATTAAGGAAAGCTATTTACGTGATGATATCATGAGAAAACTCTGAAGTTTGATTAAGAATAAAAACGTAGATGCGAACTTCATAAATAATCCTAAGTGATTTTTGTCATCATTACCTTCTTGCATCATGATATTGATGATTGTCTCTCGGTAGGCTACACACATCCATGTAATTAATTTCTTGTGTTAAACGATAATGATGAATTGCCACATAACTTTATCTGACCACAGAGGCGTGCATTCCGGTAAAATAGTCGCTCTTTAATGCAATCATCAAACAAGGATGTGGCATTATAGTTTTTTCAGGGATTTATCTTGGTCGGTTAGTCGGTCTCTTGAAGAGTCTCTTGAATAGCTATATAGTCTATAGTACATGCTCGCGGGCCACGATAGTTTTTTTGTGGCTTTGACAGCAAAAGAATATACTTAGGAAAACTCGATTTTTTGCCCAGAAGCCTTTCTTCGTATATATTGAGTTGACCGATGATTAGTGGGAACAGCGGGTAGCATTTTACAATCAAAAAATATCCTTTCCTTCCAAAATACATTATCTGTGTTTTTATCTTACCGAAACATTTTTTTTTCAATACTACCTCAGTTTCTACCCAGATGAGTCTTTTATCACTGAAAAAAACTAGCATGAAAGTCGTGAAAAGTTTGAACTCTCTCCGAACAAATACAGGTATTTACTTGATGAAAATCCTCAGATTTATCGTATTTTTATGAAGAAACATAAGAAGAGTGTGTAACTAGCATAATGCTTCTCAATCCAAAAAGCTTAAGTAAAACTCGAACTTGATAAAAATATTGGGTCAAAAAACGCTCAGTTTAATAGTCAAAGTACACTCTCGAAAAATGAGATAATACTAGTATCATATTACCTCAAAGTTTTAACTCGTTTTGTCCCAAACAATACACCGAATTCCCAATTCATGGCATAAACTTTTAAACAAAGTGAGATAATCTCCTAATAATAAAAATACCTTTTTTGGGCTTTAATTTTTTTTCTCGAGAAAATCAAAATAATAAAGAGAAAAGCATGATATATTCATATCTTTCTCGTTGCCTATTAATTTCTTGGTTGTACTACCTTTCAAGATTTTGGAGGTGAGTATATGGAAGATTATGATTATTATGCAAGAGAGGTGTAAACGCTGATAGTCAGCCGTGCGTATATTAAACCAAAAAAATTTTCTCGTAACGGGATCAGCCGACCATTTTTTTGGGCAGTGTACACACAATATTCGCATTATTCATATAGATATACATTCTCTTTAGTGGGGAGGGAGCCATGCGTATGTATTTATGAGGCTTTCTTGTTATGTAATAATAGCCTTCGGAAAAAAATTCGCGATGTACTCAGTTCCCTCTGTTCTCTACGATTTTTCAGTTTTTTTTATGATTTCTCTCATCTTCTTTCTCATTCTTAGATGGGACTGTTTTTATGTATCTTCACCTGAGAAAATAAGATATTAGGATGTAACAGAGATTAATCTTTTTTGAAAGCTAAAATATGTATTTTAAGACATCAGATTGACTTTAGCAATGTAATTGTTTTATTGTCTGCTTGTCGGTCTGTATCAAAGGAGGAGGGAGACTTTTCAAGAAATGAAAAACCTACAATCAGCAAAAAAAATCTGTGTTGATTCACAATCTCCATCTAAGTTTTTATGAATCCTTAAGAATCTTCTTAACCAGTTGATATTTTGGTTCAAGGAGAATCATTCAATTGGATTTATTCATTACATCAAAAGTATTTTACTGCAACATGTTTAGGTATGGTAGAATTACTCGTGTATAGTATTTTCATTTATATTTAAATCATCGATATTTTTTTAGGGTCTGTGGGATTGTTATTGTTCTCTCATTTTTTATTAATAGAAGAACTTACTATTTTTTTTAGAATTAGGTGAAGAGCGGGTAACTTGCTGTGTGGGAACTTAAACTTAAAACTAGGTACTGCATGTAGAACGCAAAGGCAAGGAACAGGTGAAATAGCGGTTTCCCAATAAAAATCAGAGGCTTAACATACATTTTTATAGAAACTTTTATTTGCGTCAAGTAATTAAAATTTTATTCCTTTTTGTTCCCTGCCTCCGTGGTGGTTTCTAATTTTTATCCTGGGGGAGGCTCTAAAGCTATAATAAAAACGCAATACATCCTCAGTGTTTTCATAAAAACTATTTATGATCATTAGCATTATGCAATGAAATTCTATATGCATAGGTATTTTATATTGAGGTGTGGGGCATGTTACTAAAATTAATATTTGATTCAAGAAAAAGTTTAATTGCGTTATAAAATGGCAGATAATTAAACCCGGTATAAAAACCATAAGTATCAATAAGAGTGTAAGCTCATTATGATGAGCATAATGAAATAAGGACCTTTGAAAATTTTGCAGTATAAATAACAAGTGATAAAAAAACCCACAAAAATGTTTTGAAAACTTTTCAAGAGACGCACGTGGTAATAACGATAATGAAAACAGTTTCTAAAAGATATAATAAAATTCGGTACCTCATTTTCTCTGATTGTTTGGTTTACGCAATCTAAGTATAAAACTGAAGAGAGGATTTGCACTTAAAGTACTTTGCGAAAAAAATCTATGAATAGATTATGTAACTATAAGATAGGAATACCACCGTGATTCCTGAGAAACCAGAGAGATTCCTTTAGCCGGTCTTTCGGTTTCCTCCTGAATTTTTTAAGTTGTCTAGTACGTCAGCTACAAACTTCAGTACAATAGATCATAGAGGAACTGCACGTACACGAAAATGCCACCGCGTATGTGATAATAAATAAGACATATGATACCGTTGGAATCCGGCTTGTCAACACATTTTTACAAAGATGTATTTTCTTTATGATTATTATCTCACCTGTTTCTTCGTATGGGGTCTAGCGAATTATTTTTAAGTCGTGTTTTTACCTTGTCACGGGAAAATATTTTAATGGAAAAAAATTCCTGTGCGCTATGATGACATGACACACGCCGAAGCCATAGCGCTTACAATTATAGTGGTGATAGTTTGTAATGGTTTTAAATGCCGTTGCGTCTTAAGTACATGTTCAAAAATCTGGAACACATTTTGCTTCATGTACTGACCATGAGTAACTCTTACTACGCACTAAAGTACGAAGAAGTCATTTAAATTGCGAAAAAATTAAAATCATTATTACATGTGTTTTCTGACAGTCTGCGTTTGCTGCTCACAACGAAATGAAAATATGATTTTGATGAACGGCTGGATGTTATTCCATCAAGAACACGAACTTGACCTCTGAGCTCACCCCTCATTACCAGATTCACTACATCATTTCCACTCGTGTTACTTTTCAAAAACACCACTCTTATTTCATTCTTACCTGTCATTTTCTCCTTTTTGCACCCTTTCTGTTATGATACAGCGAAGCCTTCATGGCTGAGTTTAAGTTCAAAGCGTAAGTGTACTCACTGGCATCAATAAAAAACACTTTTTGGCTCCTGCTACACTTTGTTCACGCGGTAAATTGTTTTCGCCTTGAAATTTCTACCTAAATTCCCCCTATTGAGGTTTTTAATTTAAATGACCTTATAACAATAAAAAAAATGCAAGCTTTATTTTTTTTGCTCTGAACCTTTATCATTCAGCTTCAACGATTTAATGACTACGCTTTTAAAAAGAAATGCAAAATTGCAAAAGTGCCTGCCTTCAAATTTATTTGTCTAGTTTAGGCTAAACCTTTTCATTGTAATTGAAACCTGAAGGTTCTCAACTTGAAAATATTTATTATATTTTGTTTAAATTGAGTAATATTCATTTTCATGTAAATTTCGACACTCAGTCTAGGCTTTATACCCTAGCAAGATTAAGATCAGTTTACATTGTTGTTTTGTGAAGCTCCTCTGTAAAAATTTACGCCCAGTGTTAGACTCAAAAGCTGTTATCGAGCTTAGAAGAGTGCTTCTTCATTACACTCTAGTCATATTCCTTTTATGAAGTTATTTGTATCATCTAAAGCCTTTTGTTATTACTAAATAAACTACATTTAACGACGGTATCACTTACCCCATCGTACACAACTTCCTATTTTATGATTTTCTCATTACAAAACGAAAAACTGGAAAGTAAGTGTTTATAGGGCCCATGCTGTTGATGAAATTTTCAAGTAATTTGAAAACATGTTTTTGGTATTTTTTTTCTAGACTTTTATTGCCCTTTCAAATGTTTGCCATAAAACACGCTGTAGTTGTTTTGTTTAGTCAGCCACCAGCAAGTGACTTGACTGAAGTCTAGGTTAACCTCCTATAAGAGTCTAATTTGCGGGAATTCTTTCCCTCAGAATTATCATTTTATGTTGCGGGCAACATTCCATAATGCCGCTGACTCTAAAAGGCTCAAACAAAACTGCGTAAATCAACAATCAACTTTGTTTCATTTAGATATTATTAAAGCCTCTCCTGTCCTAAGAGAAATTCGTATTGGCAAAATAGGTCATTGTTCAACCAAATGTCAATAAATCCAACAAAAATATTTTTTGACAGTCCCGTAAAATAATAAAGTCTGGGACATTCTCCAATAAATTTACTCTTGCGTAGAGTGCCAATTTGTTTTCATTTTCATGGCTAAAGGTCCAGCTCATCTTTATCACTATGGGCTAAAACTTATCAATCTGATCTTGTTTCACCTCACTTAAAAATTCATAGACTTTTCCCTGTTTGAAAGCCGTCACATGTATCATTCCCCTCAAAAATTGAGATGAAATAAGTAGGCAGAGCTGAGAATACTCCCTCTACTTTTCTTGAATATTTAATATTGTATGAGGTAACATGCTGATTTTGATACTGTTAAAAGATTCTTTTCTTGGCTGCCCTCACTATCCCTATATTCCTTAGTCTCTCTGACAGTTTGATACACTGACATTCTTTAAAACTTTAGCCTGAAGAAAAGGCTTAATTGGGCATGAATCGAATCAAGCGAAAAAAGAGGGAGACGACCGCCGTGCCGTCACTTACTTTTCTGTTTTCTGTATCATCATCTTTTGGTATCAGGAGGTCTGTACAATATCCTCGGTTTTTTTCAAATGTAGGCCAGTCATGGGCAAGGCATTTTCATTGTTTTGGTCAGTTTCTTTTGTCTTCCATTTCCATCTTGTAAGAAGTGTTATGCATAGCGTTAAAAATGTTAAAATGAGCATAGAAAATGCGGAATTAGCGCATGTCTCAAAGTACAATATTAAATTATTCCTAGTCATGCATAAACAAGGGAGCTATACAGGGCATGTGTCTAAATCCATCCCTAAAAAATGGTATAATTTTATTTAGCGTTTAGATTGCAATTGCAGGGAAGAGATACTTATCTTATTGTTTTTTATCACGTAACATGTGTAAACGGAGACCTGCATTTTAACAATACATTCAAAGCATTCCTCACTGACTAATTCGCAATTGAAATCTTTCATTGTGAAGAGAAAATTTATGGGCTTCAAGGGCCATTTTTAACGTTCGATTAGTCCCACAATGTCTTCCGTGTCTACATTCTCCATATAAAGATCTTACGAAACCAAATATTATTTTGGTATTTGCTTCACTTACCTTGTCTTTCCCCCTAAGTTTGTCAGTTTGTGCCGATGTATTCAACATTGAGCAACGTAAAGTCATAATGAACTTTAAAAAATACTGTACATATTTTTCAATGGGATTCTGACAGTGAAGTATTGAATGTAAAGGTAAACTTTCGCAAGATGAGCGATATTCATACTTTTTTTACCCTTGTCAATTTTACAATGATCATTTTATCTGTCAATACTTGTAATAAATTTTATACTACATTTTCTTA
>JAANSQ010002270.1:0-12415 GCA_036850885.1 Lepidocyrtinus dapeste | reverse complement strand
ACTTCGTGGTATAATGGTCATAGTGTTTTCTGAAGATATTAAACTAGTGAGGGAATCCCAAGATTTTGTATAAGTTAAAATAACGAAGGAATTGTTAAGTAGGATAAACATCTTGGACAATAGTTTAGTTTGGGGGAAAACATGTTGAAAATGAAAGGGTTGAAGAGGATAATGGTGAAAATTGAAGATTGGATTTTTGGATTGGGCTTTGCTGAGCAAAAATTTTAAACTGCATTTGCATGGAATTGGAAAGCTTTTTGGCGGAAATGAGGATGGAAGCATGTTTCAAAGTGGAGGGAAATTTACATCTTTGCCCGGTGAATATATTTGGTGAGAGGACAAATAAACCGGGAACAATACCGTTTGGGGTGTGAGTATTATGTCAGGTACTGGTTTGAGTATTTATACTGCCAGTGTCTGTCTAATACTTTCATTTCTTACCGGAAATTAACAACGGTGTCTCTTCATTCTATCTGCTCGGGAATGCTGTGCTACTTACACAAAACAAAATTGCTGCACCACAGAAAAAAAATCTTTTTTGCTTGCTTTCAAGATGGACGTTGGAGGGCATGAATGAAGCATGGAGTGATGGATTGGAATATTTTATGCTTTCTTCAGCATGCCACCATCTCGCCGACTAAAGTGACATATTATGAAGCCACTACTTACTTGCTCTGGATGCATGCGACAATGGCGTGAGAAATACATATAACGTGGTTGTGGTTTATTACAGCCAGGAAATTCTAATTTTTATTTAAGGGAAAAGAAGTATTATTGTATAAAAATATTGAAACGCGTTTGAATAATTTTTATAGGGTAAATTACTAATTCGCTAGAATAATGAATTGATTCTGGGGCTAATTCAGACATGTAATCAGAGTCTTAATTTTTGTTTGTACTTTTCCAGTACAAGACAGAGAAAGCGAGGTGGACAGACTTTCCAAGCAACTTGAGGAGATTAACAACAACAATGTTGCAAAAATTGATCGGTAGGTGGCATTCTAATGATTTTCGTCTAAATGGTTTTAAGCGTAAAAAAGTTTATAGCATAAAGGCTTCTCTATTTGAAATTGTTTCTATTTGAATAGATATTTGGTCAAAAATCTTATCGTTGGTTATTTTACAACGCCTTCTGATAAGAGGACCGAGGTGCTAAGGGTGATTGCAACTGTCCTGGATTTCAATCGAGAGGATCGACAAAAGACTGGGTTGGAGTCTACCTCCATGTGGCCTTTTGGTAGAGGAGGGGGTTCGGGCGATCCTGCTGAAACTGCTAGACAACAGGTTTACAACAATGATTACATTAAAGTAATTTCAGAACTAAGATTGGGGAATGATAACTTATGAGGTATTATCAATTTATAGTCTTTTACTTCAGCCTTTATCCGGTTTCTGGAATCTGAGTCGCAGCCCAAAACTCAAATAAAAATTCCATTGGAGGAAATGACTCGGAGAAATTCCAAGGTGAGCTCCATTGTATGCTCGTTGTCTTTTATGTTGTTTGAGGTAGAGTATTTTATTAAAATTTTTGATTTTCTTGTAGACAAGTGTTAGTGGCTCATCCACTCCAGTTCCTGAGGGTGCCGGTCACACAAGACATTCTTCAACCTCCTCTGAAATGTCTGTTAATCTTCCTGTACTGAATCAGGCGGATAGGAGTAATTCGATTTTGAAAGACGTTTTAAACGCTAGATCTTGAGATTACAAAAAGGATAATATTTTTTTCACGAAAATTGTATAGTGAAATTAAGCCTAAGATGGTTTCCCCTTTTATGTATTACTGAATCCTGTGGAGTAATTTAACTTATGAAAATTTTTGGAATATTTCATCCATGCATTTAGCTATTCCTGACGGATCAGTTGAAATTCCTTGAATTGATTTTTGGCCTTCTTGGGCAAATTAAATTAAAGCAGAACGGTTAAATTACGTTCTGAAGAAAGTTTTAAGTTTTAAAAAACAGACAGATGCAAAAAAAAACCACTCGCCAAGAAAAAATGTATTAGTGTTGATGTGCTTTGGGAATCAAATAAAAATGCAAAATTTTATATTTTAAAACAATATGACATTCTTTACTCGTCATCATCAAGTTTTCCGTAATAGTTTAGTCGTACAAAATGTATTACTTTTTCTCTAGAAGCCATTATAATAAATTGACTTAGTTTACGATACAATGACAAGATTTCTTATGCATGCACCTTCCAAATAGCATTTCATCTTTGAGAAATATCATTTTTATATCTTGATTCCTTTTCTAAAAATTCCATAAATCATCTTATCAGTACAATAGTAAATTTCATCCTAGGACAGAACCTAATAATTTTTTAGCACAACCTTAATCGCAATTTACATTGTCCATCCTTAAATTTTAACTAACCTTTGCATTATCTTGCACGCACCTCCGTATCCGGCGGATTATCTTATACATTTTACTTATATTAAATTTATTTCATTGATTATATAATCTCAGAAAATATTTAACACAAAAAACCGTCACCATCATTGTTCAACAATGATTTAGAGTCGTGTACAAAAGGAATAAAAATATTGTTCAAAAGATAAAAAATAAACTGCGCATGAACTGAATTTTGTAAAGGCTTCTATTTTCCTACATCACAACCTAAAACTAAAACACTGTTTTATATTTGATTAAAAATTTATCTATTTTCATCAATACCTGCTAGGTTCCCCGATCGATAGAGTATAGTACAAGTGTAACAGAATTATTTACTTTTACTCCTGGCTGAATTTTTTATGAGACATGTTCCAACAATATTAGATATTTTCACAGTGCTACGTAGTTCCCTCCTTATCATGCTCGTTGATAACATAGGTCATCCATTACATTTATATTTACATAGTACATGGTTTTGGTTCGGACTGTATGGAATACTGTGTAGTGGTTTCAACTGAAAAAAACTGGCACACCCATACGGACATTTTCTTCAGTTGCTTAGCAACTATAAAGTGACTATCTTTACTACACATTTTCCATGATATATTTTTATATATTTAATATTTACATTCTTATCATACATGTTTTTGAGTGATTTGATAATATCTGATAATCTATTAAATACATACAGTATGTACAAGTTCTCATTAAATTGATTGTTTGCTGAGGAAAAATGGAATCTTGAAGTGCGAGTTTAGATGAGACTGTCGTCATATTTACTAGAAGTTTTACATTATCCAGCGTTCTGCATTCCTTGCTCGAACCCATGAATTAAGGTTTCAATTATAAGACGGATAGCTATTTTGTAAATGTTTTCGATGTTTTCCGTAAATCTTTCATCCAACGTCGTCTTGACAGCTTCCAGGAAAGGTTTTTCAATGTTCTGAAACATAGTAATGAGTAATTTAATATTCTCTTTCAAATTAGGCCTTTTGTTTGGTCCTTTTTGTATGCAAAATGAATAAACTTAAAGTACATACATTTTAAGAGATCTTTTAATTTCACACGTCTTATTTCTTCATTTGTGTGTTCTTACTAAGCAAGTAGAATATAAATCTTACTTTTTTATCTAGCCCTTTTGCCATTTTGCTACAAGAAAGGTTGAATTTGTTACTCGTATAAATCTTTCTGTACCGGAAAAGCAATAAGAATGCTTTTCCAGCGTCATCATGATTTCCGGCGTTGACTAATGAGAGTCTATTAAATAAAAGCTCTGGAGCCTTCTTATTTTCTCTAAGATCTCTTTCATACACCTGGTCTCTTACTTAAGGCTAGTTGGCTGATAAGTAGCTGGGCTGGACTGAAATGCATTGTGCTGAAATCGGCACGAGAACATGCAAATATACCTAAGGCACCAAGCGCCATGTAATTTTATGCATTTTCCTTAACTCATTAGGTTTCTGAAACTGAAAGTTCGATAGTAAATTCGTATGTTGAAGTATAGGTTGGGTAAAAAAATTTGAATAGCTGTAACTTGGGATTTTAATTATGATTAGTTGCATAGTTTTCAATTTAGGAACCTCAATTTAGGGCTAGTTACCATTTTCCGGTCTATCAAGATGCTCAATTGAAGACGTTGTCATTAATGTAAAAATTCAAAGACTTTCTTGAATACCTAACGCAAAGACACGACAATAATTGTTCGGCACCTTTCTATCTGCGTGGGCGTAGTGAATTACTAAGAAGACAAACGTTTAGAATAAAGCAGAAATCTCTGAAAGTTTGCCTTCGTGCAAAGTTTCCAGCATGAACATACATATAACGCTTTACTACTTTTGAAAAAGATCTCTCTATTTTATTTTAAATTAATTTGGTCAAAGTGTAATTATAACTCTGTTAATGGGAAAAACTTTCTAACTTTCTAGTGCCGTTCAGTACAAAAGGAAAGGGTATGCTTTCCAAGTGACTGGAAAATTTAGGGACTCCACACGTTTCCATGCTAAACAGGAAAAAGTAATTTGAACAGTAGATATGAATCGTTCCACTATTTTCCTTACAATACTTACTCTGCATCTTTTGCTATTTTGTAAGATTCAACTAGGGCATATGTTCTCTCTCTCTCGTAGGTAGACACTTTTAAGGTTTCTTCTAAGAATTAGTTGGAAACTTTACGTATTCGTTAAAAAGGAAAATCTGTCTCCTTTAACAGTTCACTGAGCTGAGTTAATAGAAAATATGCAAAAGTTTGCTAGATTCGAGATAAAATGTCTTCATTGTTTTCATCTTTAAGTATGTATTCGTTTTAAACTCTTTATATGAAAAGCAAATCACCCAAGCTTAGTTGCAGCCAGGGAAATTGTATGAAGTTTCAGTAGGAAAATGACACGATCTTGATCCTTCTCATTGGGATCATCATGATTATACTACTCGAGAATAGTTGCAATATGCATAGCTGTAGGATTATCTATATGAGTATCATGAGATATGGATCATAGCAATTTGACGAAAAGTTTCTTTACTCTTTCAACAAGTCTAAGTTGTAAAAGTAGATCATTAAATAGGTTTTTTGCCTTCTGGCTTGATGGATTCTCTCAACTGAAGACCTACTAGAACGGAGTGTTTAAGCTTGAGAAAAGAAGTGAAACGCTGTCTAGTCAAATTTTTGAACTGCATTTAGCCCACGTAAACTCAATTGCTGTAGTTTCAAAGGAGGCTTTTAAGTTCAAGAAATATGCTAATGTGAGTAGTTTAAATTGAATAGAGCGCAAATTCTAAAGATTAGGAAAGATATGCGTCAAAGTTGGAGTATGTTTATGTACATATGTCTCCCAGCAACTCTCAATTACAGCTATAGCAACAGCTTACTGCATTAACAAGCTGGAAGGAAATGGTAACGGTAATAATTTTGATGGCGTCTGTAATTGCTCGAAACTTCTGGAGCACTCAATCTCCTCACTTCATTAATTTGCAACGGGCGTGTTGGACTCTTTCTTTTCCATTACATGATCATGATCATAATGCGAAAACAGTTTTGCACTCATGCCAGTAAATATAAAGCATAATAATAACTGGCGCCATGAGAGTCTGAAAAGAGGGCTATTTCTATACTTTTTATAAACTTCAGACTACAATCCCCACACAAGCCTGGTCATGTAATTACAGAAGGAACAGTTGAATTTCAATTCGGTTAAGCGACTGTAATAAAAACTAATAAGAGAGAAGAGACTCTAAAGGACCGAGAAAATACTATAAATTTTGAATACAGACACAGGCAATGCAATACAATGGTTTACAATTGCATGGTTTTGCTTGGAGTTCTTCATCTTCATCAAACACACTTCCACTTTTTATAGACTCTTCTTTTAAAAGCCATTACGAAAAAGCAATTGCTTTTACTGTCAACGCAAACTCCACAGTGAAATTTTAAAAAATGAATAACTGTAAAAATGTTTTATTTCTTATTCTTTCCTTTTTCAGTAAACCATGATTTATTTATTTTAGTTTTACTTTATTACCTACTTGGTTGGTTAATAATATCTTTAGCGTGAGAGTACCATGGCTTCCTGATAGAACAACAAGTGAGCTGAATTTGGATTCTCCAGTTAACAATTACAATAATGTCTTGTATGTATTAAGTACGCTATCGATAATAGCCATTAGGTTTGTGTATAATTGACTTTGTCTGACTCCATAGAGCGAATTAATCTTTTGAATAAAAAACGACCTAAATCATCCGAGGATGCTTTCGCTTGCTTTAAGCACAAAGAGAAACAATCGAGTTTCATTTTCTTTCCACTTGTTTAAAAACAGGTTTAATCAATAAATTAAATTAATTTCATTGTTAAGTATTTATATTCCATACAGTCTCGCATACTGATAGGATAAACTTTGAGTATAATACAAAATTTTCATATTTTTAGTCAAGTTTAAATACTTCAGTGTGACAAACATTAAAAATATTCCACTTTTTCTCTAATTTTATTATAAATCAAGGAAAAAAGACTTCGTGTTTCTTTCTCTGCTTTTGTTTTTTAGGCATATTTCAGCACAAAGCCAAATGCAGACTTAAGATCTAAAATATGAATCAGTATCAGTCTTGACTCTACTGGTTTTGCAACGATCACTGGCTGAAGAGGTCAACCGACTAGACTTGCAGCCGGCTCCATTGTGGGATCATTATGATCCTGCTGCACAAAGCTGGATTTTATGGGCTTTTCGTATATCTTGGCAGAATCTATTTAGATGAAAAATGTGTGATGGCATGCATGATCATCAGCACCGTCTTTAGTAACCAACGCGACATTTAGATTGATCCGGTGAACTGAAGTGCTACACCATCATTTGATGCAAGGTTTACAGTAGCACGCACATTTTTACAAAACCACAGAAAGACAGAGATGAGCCTTAAGTTAATATCGGTCTTTTGCAGTTGTTATATATTCAGAAAACACAGAATATTGATAGCAGGTCTTTTTTTCTATTGTCACAAGCCATTAGACTTCCCGCAGCTAAGATCCCAACAGAGGCTGTCTGTCCTACTCTCAATGTTTCTGAGTGAGAAAGCCCAAGGGAGGAAAGTTCAGATGACGCCTAAAAGGTTTATGATAATGGGATATTTCTGAGCTGAAGAGCCGGAAGCCATTAACGTCTTGTTTTACAGCTATCTTATCTGCTTTCTTTTTCTATTGCATTTTTTTACGGATGTGTAGAGGCGTGGCGTGCTCGTAATTTCTATTGTGTAGTTTTACAACACCAAGAAAAATGAAGGAAAGTCGTAATGTCTATAAACACGAAGAATAGAAAATATTTTTTGAATTTTACACCCACATGATAAGTGTAACCCTCAGTATTCGCCTTTTTGATACTGAACCAAGCCGGAGATAGTTGAAAGGAGGAGAAGTGGAAGCGCTTGAAAGTATTCTATTGCATGCACGACTGACTCCTTTCACTTTTCATATATTTTTCTGTTGCTCGTTCAGATTATCCAAGAGAACTTTGGCGTAGTTATGATTAATACCACGCGAAGGATTAGACTAGGATATTGGAACAAAGTTCATGACACTTATGTCGAACAAAGGAATCAAATATTGCTTATTCTAATCGTACATTTTTGTCTGCTGCCCCAGTTTCCATAAAAAGTCTTCATGGATATTTCGTTCGTCTCGCTGCTTCTTATCGATCAATTTTTAAGCTATGAATAGTTTCATTTCTACTTTCTCAATAAGCAAGTACAGAATATTAACCAACCCAGCTAGGAGGTATCGATAAAAGACACAAAAATTCATTTCTAATGAAAGGTTCAAAGGGTCCTTGAGCAGCTCATACATTACATATGTCTTGCAATTCGTATGAATCAATCAACATAATTATATCCAAAGCTCGGAATACCAGGAATAAATGTAGAAAATAAAATGATACTACAGTTGTAGAGCTTTACATACACACAAAACCTCCGACACAATTTACTTTTTAGAAAACCAGTGTCGGCAGCTTTTCCTTTTTGCTTTAAGATTTGTCTGCATGCACCTATATTCGGGGCTTAAATTATTCCGTTTCACTTCCCCCATCCAACTGCACCTTTTTTACTTACACTGTTTTTGTTTTCGGCGAGGGTACAGCACATATTCTTAAAGTGTTTTCTAGGAATTATTTCCTGGTTGGATGGAAAGATGGAAGACTTTTGTTAAACTAAAATTTAACGATACGAATCGGGGTTTTATTTCCAGTGAAATATATGAAATCCAGTTATATTCGTTTCTTTCCAATTCTTACTATATTTGGTGATACCTTTTGTTCTCACATGACATGTCTATTCCCAAAAGATTAGAGGAAAAGAGTTCCTGGAGGTGGGATGATAATGTGATTTTGATCATAGTCCTAATTCGATCGTTACCACCCACCTAGTCTGAATTCTTTAAAATCTTAAGACCATGACAGTTTGTGGGAAGAAAGCAAAGCCATTGTTTGTACCGTTTTATGACATACTATATAGAAACACATGCTTGATATTTCGCTACACGCAACTTGGTTATGCCCAACTAGGCTACGATAATGATTTAATCTTTATGTGGAGCTTTATATTGCCTTTTTATTCCCTTTTTGTGCATTTCTATGAAGACCAATTTTTGTTTCACATCTCAAAGGATTTCGTGTTCCTCTTTGGTGGAGTATACGTCAATAATACTTTCTCCGTACTTTCACTTCTATCCAGAATGTATTTACATCAGTAAGAGCTATCAAGTGTGATCGCTTCATTCTACAAATAAAAAGCAGCTTTAACATTTGCTTGCCCAACTGTATGTATTTCGTACTGAGGAGGAAAAACAGCTCAAATCAAAGCAACTTGAGAGTTCTCCCTACTTGATTTTGTGTTCGTGCTCTGGAGATTTTCTCTCTATAGACGTTATACTCGGAATGGACTTTGTGAGGAATTGTGATTTGGTAACAAAAGAAATTCGTCTCCTTTGTGTAGTAAAAAGCAAGGCTGGGGCAGTCCACAAAAACATGGCGAAAGATCACGGGAGATTTTTTTCAAAGACGAAGACAGAGTGTTGGGAAGGAATAATAAAACGCAGACCATTCCTTTTTTCTTGGAGGTTTGTCTGCTTTTTATTATATGAATCAGCATGCTGACATGTCCTATAAATGCCCTCATTTCCCATAACTTTACGTAGGTACAGCCCGTATGCCTGGGTAAAAGTGTCAACTTGAAAGAAAACGTGATACAATAAAAGCAGGGAGACATTCCCTCGTAATATTAATCCGGCGGATAGCCCTTTGTCCCTGTCTTAAATGACACAAATACATTTGTGCTAATTAGAGGTTGTCAATTTTAAGACGATTAATCGAACCCTATGAGCCATGCTTTACAACTCATTTTTTATTATTAATTTCCGGCTTTGGTGGATATACCAACCTGCTTCACATCTCTAAAGGCTGTACATGTTTAGTTGGCAGCTTTTATTTTCCTTCAGAAAGGAATTGGATTACATACATAATTGGATTTCCTTTTTAATTACAAAAGATCCAAGATATTCATCAACGACAACCAAATAAATCATCGTATTTCCTATTAATTTATGTATTCCACACCAGCTTAGTATTCTAGCGCGTTGGAGTCACGTAGACGAACTTTACGCTACCGTTCTACTCCCATCCCTCCTTAATTTTGTCTAGTCTATTTACTTAATGCAATCGAATCCCTCCGAGGCTGTAGATACCGGGTGCATATTACATCACAAATCATCATCATCATTAACATCACCCACTACACAAATTCTACCTTTGGTATAATACTATCATCAACACATCATCTAAACACTAGACAAGAGTTTCTCCGGTGAAAGGTTTTGATCCCATACGACCGAACTCGTTCATCGTCCAAAACTTTATTTACGGCTGTGCTACTCTCTCTGAATCTCATTTCGTTGCTATTTTACCACCTACCAAAATAATCCATAAAACAGTATACTTTTCGCTTTGCATTTTAGTCTTTTCCTTCTCTCTTTCACACTTTCACTTGCTCATACAATCACTGCCTAAAGACAGTCTTTTTAAATCTCCTAATTTTTTCATTGTAACGGCATGAGCACACACCACATTAAAAAGGTGAACACCGGCACCAACTCTACTCAAAGATAAAGATAGGAAAAAGACAGCGGAATCTTCACACGTCATTTTATCGATTAAATGATTAATCATTCGTTCTCACCGATGTGGAACAGTGAAGCTTCCTCTGTTTCTCTCTCTTTTTTTTTATTTGATGATGCCGTAACACAAGCTGTGTTTTTTTTCTCGAAAGGAGATTAGTTCGTTTTTTATTGAAACAGTTAAAGAAAAAAGCGAGAGAGAGTCTGTCCGAGAGTTAGTTATAAATTCACAAAAGGGAAAGCAAAGTGAGCAGATAATATAAAGGATCTAGCCAAAGCTAAGGTATTTTCATGTTTTCTCTTCCCATTAGTTAGCCAAATGAATACATAGTGTAAGTCTTCCCTAGAAAACTTAGCAAATAAAAAATAAAGTGGAAAAGAGAGACTAGATGAGAAGGAAAAGATGCTATATAAAAATTCAACTGAAGAATACGCGAAAAGGGAGGGGTTCGACTATACGCTGAAGGTCCATCCCTCTATGTATTTCACTCATTGTAACCCTGGAAATGCTGCAATATGAATATAAATCATTAGGTAGTCCGCCGCAAGTACTACTGAAAGCCTGAGAGCACTATACAGGAAGTCGCTTTAAAGTATTTACGACTTCCACTACATTTTTCATTAGAAATTAGTCCTTCTTTAGTTCAACTAGGAAATTTACACCTTTACGTTAACATTCGAAAAAAAATACTTGGACTAGTTCCCGAGCCTTGAAACATGACAAGAATCTAGACTCTCTTGCGTTGCATGCTTTTCTTAAATATTTTTTCATCAACCCATCAGCAAGAGAACATGTTTAAGAAGGAGAAAATATTTATTACAGGATATGATACAACTCAAAACCTCACAACTCACCTTGCAAACATAAAGTACTACTCAAACTAAAACATTTCCATTTATGCGTCAGTACTAAAAGATCTTTGTATCTCTTAGTTTGAATCCTAAAGGAACTATCTTTACGGGTGTGTGCCTGCGGGAGAAAGCATATTTATCCGAGGAGAACCAAACATTATTTTAGTAAACAACCATACATGAGCAAACTTCGATTAAAGGAAACTTTTGGTATTTGCTCACTAGGTTATTTTGTTATGCTCGTGCTAATGAGAGATGAGAGCTACGTAAGTCTTTGAGAAATATGCAATCGTAAAGCTATACAAGAAGATATGAAAAGGATGCGTCCCCCAAGGAAAAGTAAAGATAGCCATCGCAAGCAAAATAATATAATTTTCCATCGACACACTTTCTTTACCTTACTGTTTACTTGCTGAAGGAAACTTTTCAAAAAGTTTAGCAAGTACATGCATACTTGATCATAAACATTACATACTTTCAAGACGTACGTAAATGATGCCAATGGCGATATAAACCGTTGTGAATANAAAGTATTCTATGCCTAAGAAAAGGAAGACACATGGTGATTCATTCATTGCCCCAAGATAAACAACAACGGTCTAAGTCACCATCTCTCTTTTTAGGTAATAGCGTAAATGTTTACTCGTCGTTTTTTGGAGGGCTAACGTTAAATAAAAGTGAATGAGACAGGATAGACATAAAGACATGTTCTACTAAGCATTTATTTTCCAGACTGCAGAGGTTCTCAATTTAGTTTGAATTTTGGAGACTTTGATGTGATCAACTCAATTACTACTGTGCATTTTGCAAATAATTACCTATTATTTCTCCAAGTGTTTGCTTTTTTTCTCCAAAACTTATTTGGTAAAAGTAAATCTAACCTTATTTCCTTATTTTGACAAGGCTTTTATCTTCACTAGACCTTTTATACCGTTAGGGAATCTTTATATCTTGGAAACTCGCAAGCAGTTAAGATACTACTAAAATACAATTGCTTTTATACTCTTGGAATTCTTTTCCGGAAACGTCCGTAAATCAGACTACATCCAATTCCTTTCCTGTCAAAATCTCCTTGCATCAGAGACATTGTCTATGTCCGCCTGTCTTCTGATCTCAATTTATTTCTGACTAGAGCAGTCATGCGGCAAAAGGGTTGAATGAAAAACACAAGATTGGGATTATAAGCGGATAAAGTAATCTTTTCATGGCGCTTAAAAAATCGATTTTAGTTCCCTTTTATCAAAAATGTCCGCATTAAGTTTAACTTTTCTATTCAAACTGGCTTACACTGAGGTTTCAGCCTGGTAAAAAATTCATTCAAACTGTCGCACCCATTCTTCATCTACAGAACGCAGCTTACAAATCTAAAGATCCTTTTCGAATAAATTCGATTAGCTGAAGGCTATAAGCCTCAAACAGGTTACAAACTGATAGATTTTGTTATCCCCAACTGAATCTGTTTGCAGGTTTAACTGGACAAAACCAAAGAAATGAAACACCATCAACATATTATAAATAAAA
>JAANSQ010002269.1:0-12417 GCA_036850885.1 Lepidocyrtinus dapeste | reverse complement strand
ATCTGTATCGTAGAAATATTGTACGTTGTATGGTCATGATAGAGCATCATCATAAAGAACTTGATGATTGATACATATATAATCATTTCACAATCGGGGAAGTGGTAGACGAATACTAGTACTATGTGAAGCCCATTTTCGTTTAATCCTAATCATATTAATTCCGTTTGATTTTTGATAACACACGTTCCAGATTTTGTTCTTGGTTTAAGTAGGCCAGAAGAGTTTATTGTGTGTTAATTTTTAAGCGCCCGCTTGTTTAGAGACAATAGAAAGCTAACAGTGAATGATTAAACGTATACTCAGAAAAATGTAGAGAAAACAAAAGATGTGAGAACAATAAAGTTTTCTTGAGGGCGATCAACCATGACCTTGTGAAGTGCAACATGGGTCAGGGAAAGGCAAAGTTGAGACGGCTTGAAAATGGGACTAGAGCGGAATACTACATTTAAGAGAAAAAAATATATTTTTTAACCAAACTGGAAACCAGTTATTTTTATAGTGTTCAGTTAAAAAGTGTTAGTTTTTTAAGGAAAATAGAGATTTATTTTTGTGTACTGGGTTCCGGGGAAAGCACGTGATGATGGGTCTTTGTCTGTGCAAAGATGAAGAAAGAGAGCCCAGGGGACTACAGTGCTGTGGTAACTCAGTCAACTCCAATTGTCCTTGTTGTTTCCGGTGGGGAAAGCGTTCAGGTAGTGGGGGTTCCATGTTTGGTCCTCCGGGTGGACGTGGGGGGCAGAGTGGTACAGTGGCAGGGAATTTGCCGGTCTCTGGTACTGGAGTGCTAGACTCAGGATCTCCGAATAGAAGCATTAGTAATTTGTCCGATGCTGCCTTTCTCTTGACCTACTCACCGGAAGTAGTTAATCATTATGTGTTAGAAACATTAAAAGTGTTGAGAACATTGGTTGGAAATGATGCAGAGGCACCAGCATCAATGGTAAAATTGCATAGAATAGCCGAGCTCGAGGATGGATGGCCGTTGGTGGTCATGAGCCTGGTGAACTGCATTCCTATGCAAGATCCTCTCGGTCCAGCTGTGATATCTTTACTTTTAGACGATTGTCCACTTCCTACGAAGGTACTGAGATCTGTTAAGTCTATTTCACCAAATGTATTCGAATAAAAAGTCATTTTCTGATAAATTCATATTTTGAATGCAATACATTTATTCAGGAAAATGCCATGCAACTTAGTCATCACTTGGAGCTAAAAGACTATGAGAAACATGACACTAGAAGGAAACGAAATACTTCAATTGTACTTGGATGTCTTGCTGAAAAACTCGCAGGACAGAATAGTACCATTTTACTCAATGAGCAAGTCATGCACTACCTAATTTCCCATTTGGTAGGTTTAAAGTATTAATAAATCTGATAATGCTGATTTGTTCTTTTAATTAATTATAACATTTCCATTTTGCTTAAAATTTTTAAGGGTGAAGATACAAGTCCATCAGTAATCCTATACACGATAATAGCTCTGGAAAAATTTGCTCAAACAAGTGAGAATAAGACTGCCATAATGAAAATACTTCAGGCGCATGGAAATGAGCACCCACTTGTGAATCTGGAAAAGCGAGCAGATTCGGAAAATTACGAATTTCGGCAAGTGGGATTTTGTGCACAGTGGGCCTTGGACAATGTCTGTAAGTTCATTGAAATTAAAGAAAATATATTGTAAAAATACATCCATCAGAAAAATATAATCATTTGATGTTTTTTTATGATTAGTCTTAATTCCTGACCGACCTTTTGGCTACGAGCTAGTTGACAACTCAGGTATTAATGTGATCCTAAACAGCTACGATGTTAGCGAGTACTTGAAAATTGCCCCCAATGGACTGGAGGTAAGAGAAGTTCACAAAAAGTTTTTAATTTTAAATTAAAAATTTGTCAAATCATAATTGATATTTTTTTCACTGAGGTTAGGCGAGGTGTGATGCATCATCGTTTGAAAGTGTTCGTAGTACTTTCCAGGTGGACTCAGGAAAATGGTATTATGAAGTGACAATAGTGACTGAAGGAGTGATGCAAATTGGTTGGGCCACAAAAGCTAGTAAATTCCTCAATCATGAGGGTTACGGTATAGGCGACGACGAATATTCCGTAGCCTACGATGGATGTAGACAAGTAATGTGGCACGCTGCACAGAGCCAACCAATGAACCACGTTGCTTGCTGGCGTCCCGGAAATATACTAGGGACTTATCTCGACCTAGAGAAATTTGAAATTATGTTTTTCCTTAATGGAGTTCTCATCAAGAGTCATACGGATGTTTTTAAGCATACCAAGTACGTACATTTCCCAAAAATGCCAAAGATTCAAAAAACATTGAATGATCTTACATGATATTTTCTTGACTCTTACAGGTCTGGCTTTTTTGCCGCAGGAAGTTTCATGTCATTCCAGCAATGTGTTTTTAACTTTGGCAGTCGTCCCTTCAAATACCCTCCGAGTAGTGATAAATGTTACCGAAATTTTAATCAATATGCCAAGCTAGGTGACGAGTGCAGAGTTGTATTGCCCCGGTAAGTATAAATCAGTTATTTTTAGTGTGCTATTACTGCCATCTGAACTTTGGGAGACTAATAAACTAATGTAATTCCTTACATTATAGCCACCTCAAAATGGAATATTTACGGAAAGTTAGCGTCAAGGAAAATTCCTGTACGTTGTGTTTCGATCATGTCGCAAATGTTCGTCTTTTACCTTGCGAGCACTGGTTGGTTCACCACACTTTTTTAAATATTATTTTTACTCCAATATTTATAGTAAAATTAACAAAAACAAATTCTAATCTTTTAGTGGATTCTGCTCAACATGTGCAGACCAGCTCGAAAACTGTCCTCTTTGCCGCCAAACAATTGAAAACAAATTGACTTTGTATGACGCATAGCCTTAGGAAAACCTTTAGCTTAGCTTATATGTTAGTCGTTTTTATGAAAATCAAAAATTCAAATCGTTTACAGTTATTACCATTGTTTATTATTAGAAAATAAATTAGCGTATATTTTGTTTTGTTTCGTTTTAATAGTTGGTAAAAAAAATATTCTAAATATCTACATACGTATTTGCCATTTGTTTATGACTTTAAGGTTTATACGCTTTAATTGTTTTGTCATACCAGTTTAAATTTTATTATTGCAGAATAATGCATTTTTCCTTAGTTTAAGCTACAATGAAACACTTTAGCTTTTATTAAGCCCCACACGCTGCTGCGTGATGCCTCGATGAATATCATCGTCACTCAGGACAGACTTAGGAAAAGAAGGCCTACATTATGGATATCCAATCTCTTGGATTTGATAACGTATCCCATCATGACAAAAATAAGGAAGCTGACTAGTTTGACATAAATAATCCTTCTATGCAAAGCTATTTACTGCTAAAACAATCAAATTTCTTAAGACATCAACTCCTAAACTCAAGGTATCACATTTCGCTTGTAATTACTATAGTCAAAAATTGTATCATCACAGTCTACAGTCTGTAATAATCTAATTAATAATTAACGACTTAAAGACGACATTTTATCTCTCCAGTTCTCAGAGTATTTACGAATTTACAAAATCAATGCAATGAAAATATTTTTATCTCGTATAAATCAAAATTACAAAAGAGAATATTAGTGAAGAAGTTATGTGTTATCAGAGAAGCCAGAATTACTTGAAAAAGGTAAATACAAGATGAAATTATGAACGGAAAGTATTTAAGAAAGATTGATTAGCCTAATAACAAGCATTATCCACGCTCGGGCGTTTGCTTAAGTAAAAACAAAATGTGGTATAGCTTTAGCCAAAGAAAAAACTACTCTTTTGACGAAAATAACTTTAAATTGAACTCAACGCTAATGACCTGTTAATGTTTTTCGATAACTGTATGGACCACTGGAAAAATATTTTATGGGATTTCGAAACTTGTAATCGAGAGAAATATAAAAAATAGAAGTTGCCAGTTTGAAACTGAAATTAAAGACAACCTTCAGGAAGATTCTGAATATTTGAACTGTTTTACTTGCATTATTTGTGCATGACAAAAATATAAACACTCATCCTTGTAAAAAGTGCATACGTCAATTCATTTTTCCTTTCCAGATCTCGAAATACTTTTATTCGAAAAGAAAGCTTCTTTTTAATGCGGCTTTTATCTCCATCTCCATTGCTGTTTTCTGCAATCTGCATAGCTTCTGTGAGAGTGAGTCAGTCTCATTTTTTGTCTTGCTCTCATCTCTTCGTCTTCTTTCATGCAATAATATCGATCCATTCCCCCTTCCTTAACATCCTCCTTTCTCTCTCTCTCCCTTTATGGCTCTCTCACTCTTTCCTACTCTCTGAGAAATACTGCACCATAATATGATTTTGTTCGGAAAAATACTACCTATTTTTTTACTATTACTACTACGAAAAGAAGTTCTACAACTGGTTACTACAATGCATACACTCCTGTTTTCTTATCGATTCGTCATTTCTTCTACTCTCCTCCTTCCTCTCTCATCCGTTAACATGAAATAGGAAAGTCTAAAAGGCTATCTATTACTTCAGGAAGATGATGAAGGAAGAAAGAGATGCATGATTTAATATTCATTGATAATTTCCCTTTCTTGCTCGTAAAATACATCAAATAAATTACATATGGAGAAAACATGAAAATATTTATAAAGCTAAAGAAAGGGGATTCATGTGATAATATAATACCATGTCGTTCATAAGTGTACAAGCAATACTTTACTCCTTTAAAAATTCATTGAATCATACCGTATTTCCCTTTCTTGCTCGTAAAATACATCAAATAAATTACATATGGAGAAAACATGGAAATATTTATAAAGCTAAAGAAAGGGGATTCATGTCATAATATAATACCATGTCATTCAAAAGTGTACAAGCAATACTTTACTCCTTTAAAAATTCATTGAATCATACCGGAAACTAAAATAATATAATTTATATAATCGTATGGTTATCTCCTCTAATATACATAAACCTTAACCATATAAATATTTTGCATTACAAACTGTGTGAAAAAAATTGCGTGTATGATATAACCGCGCGCGAAAAAATCCACCCTCTATTTTGTTGATTGAAATTAAGTAAGTAAACTATACATTAAATATTAGGAACTACAAATATAGGCACATGTGTGACAGGCCCAAATAAGGTATTAAAATACCGTCGCCTATGTCTCTACCTCTCTTTCACGGCGTGTGATGTTAAACTTCTACGCGTTAGAATGGTCTGGCTTGGCCTGACCGTCATCACCGATGATGAGTCAAACTACCATAAACGCGGTCAGGAAATGTCTGGCGATGATGGAACTAATGTGAAAAATGCTGTCTGCTTGAGATTCTCGGTCTTGCATTGGAACATTTATTTGTGAGAAAAAAGAGATTTTGAGTTTTGTCTACATTCCTTGGAGCAACTTTCTTTGAAGTATTAAATCTTCATATGTATTTGTCCCATGGATAAAAGTAAAAGCATTTTCGAAAATTACAATAAAGGAGCCTCGTTCATTGATTCCTTATGGAAAATTTTAAATTAAAAATATGAATTATTTTGACGAAAGTAAGCTTTTGGGAACCACTTTATTCGTGGGTGCTTTTTGTTCGCTCTATCTACCGCATCTACCACGATGAATTAGAGTGTAGAGGTACATGATACACTAACAGACGTTTTTAGATTCAAAAAATTTTCTAGGGTGCTCTTCATCACGATGATGATCTTCATCTAGACTCTATAGAGTCTATGCTTAATATGCTTAATATCCAAACAACAAAATAGTACGTAGACCAGGAACATCTTGTTGTTCTTAAGCATACATAATCTTTCATACTGCATTTTTCAGAGAGAGAAAAATATCAAAGCGAAAACTACGACTACTATTACGACTACAGCTTGGTTTTTGTCAGACTACGACTCGGAGACTTTTTGTGCGTTACCATCACCAATTCATTCCTAATGTCATGTAATGCAGAGATGCATATTCATCTGTGTAAAAGCCACTCAGCAGCCTAAGAGCGTGGACAAAGAATGAGTTGCTTTTTTATATGAAAAATAGTAACAATAATAATAAATCCGTTTACGTTACCAATCAGAAAAATAGCATCAAGATAGGAAAAATAGGTAAAGACGCAGTCTCGACTTCAAGTTTATGGACCTTCCCACAGCAGAAGAAAACACATGAAGCAAGTGAACTGAAGCCGACAAATCCAAAAAAAATTGAGGCTACTGTAATTTTTTGACTTTCAACTCGGAGTATATATGGCATGCATATTATCTATGATACATGTGATGTTGTCTGTATTCTAGTATATTATGTATATGAATTTTTTTTCTTCAGACCATTTTTTTCATTACTTATCCTATAAAAACACCTACAACAATCAAGTAGACTCCTAAGTATGCTTAAGAAAAGAGATACCGCGACCGACCGACTCAACTTATATAGGTACATCTGCTTAAACGTAACATTATGCTCGTTTTTAATATAATATGTACCTACACAAATTGAACTTAAAAGTAAACGAAACATTCAACGGATACTCAAAAAAAATCCCTAAAGCTTCATGTTCGTTCATCTTTCCTTTGGTTAAAGTGATTTTGTGCTGTGTAGCGTCAAGCCTCATTCCATTCCTCTAGGTATATAATCTTCGCAAGAGAGAGAAGAAAAAAGAGATGAACAACAACTACATTCATTTTTTTCCTATAGGTAAGTCTTTTTAAGCACATATAATATTTAAAAAAAATATATAAGTACATACACGCACTATATTATACTCATGTACAGACTGAAAAAATCGAATTCCTATTCAATAGTACTTTTTTAGTTTTGCTGGTACGTACTTAAAAATTATGCTTTTTTGGGAATGCTTCTGATGATGATCATGATGTTGAGGATATACCTACATAACGATATTTTATTTGAGCTACCTGCTCAACCTCTTCGCTCTCTTGTGCACTTGAATGACTTGAATTAACAATGGATTCAAAAAAAAATATAGGGAGACTCACTTATAGCATTTTATATTATATCAGTAATATTAAATAGAGTAATAATAATAGTGATAATGATGGTGATGGTGGCGAGTACAAGTACACCATCGTAGTACGCAACAGACGCGAGAGAGATAAAGAACTGTTTTCGTCATTTTTTTAGTGATCTTTTACGACTCTAGCTAGTCACTCATTACAAAAAAAATTATACGAGGGATACTAAAGATACTAGGAAAAATTTAAGTATAGTATTTATGTAGAGTAGGGAGACTATTTTTTAATCGAACTTGTGCTAGTGGAATTCCCTGTGGCGGCCTTTCCATTATAAATTTTTTATGTTCCAAAATCATACCAGTCTATACTTTATTGTTCTAGTGGATAATGCGTAGAAAAACTATGGAATCGGATGGATGAACGGAGCAAAGAGAAGAATGCGGGAGAAAGCAGGGAGCTACTATCCGAACACGGCTACTGCAACACTGGAATATTTTTTTCTGATGGAACCAAATACCAACTGTACTTCTGCAATTCATTTTCAAGTTCAAAGTGACTGTGTGATAATTAAACTGTGAAAACTCAGAATGAGTGAAAGATTTTGACATGTGCATCAGTCAAAAAAAATGAAGAGATAGATGGAGATGGATTGGTCTATACAGAGTGCATCAACATAAAACATTTTTTTTAATATTATTCAATTCAATACATAAATGTATTGTGCACTTGCTACACGCACAGCTCAATACTAAAACGTATTAAAGAATACTTTTTTTTCAAGATTCTTTTAAAAGCTCAATAACTCAAATATAAAGAGGCTTCAAGTGGAGTAATGTTAAGTGTATAAAAGTCACGCTAAAGGTAAAATTACTATAATGAGTGCATTCAAGTCTATCAAGAATAACAACTCGCACAATCAGCAGGGAAAAACGAGGGAATGATAAAAGTTCATTCAAAAAAATCATTTTTTTTCAATGGATATATTATAGACAATGCAAGCATTATTGCTCTAGGTTGAGGTTCCAATTTAATTTACATAAGTTTACCTTCGTGAATTTGCAGCACATAATCCATAATAATATATATGAAATCTTTATTTATATTTATTCTAAACAAGCGACTGTAAAAACCCGGATTCGGGATCAAATAAATGCTTTGATCACATCATACATGTGAAGTTTAATTAATAAAAAAAAATTTGGAAGTAAATACACTTTAGTGAGGATTTGTGAGTTATATTAATTTACTGATAGTTTACAAATTAAATTTATTTTGTAGTTTGTTTATATAGTTAATCCAGTTTAGTCAGATAAGTTCAGATATTTTCTTGTAGACGTTTCTGCATAAAATATTGATAAAGAGTTGTTATTCGGTTTCTGTAAAAGTACATTACTAATGTATCTAAATTAAAACATAAAGCGCTCCGCAACAGTTTTTTTTTAGTTTGACAGTTAATTTTTTGTGGCTAAACACAATACATTACTCCATCTTCGTTGACTCTAACATCTATTGTTTGACAGTAAATAAAGGAATTTTTGAATTTGTAATTTTCTCTTCAGAACAAATCATCAGTTTTCATGTATTAGCGTAATCATCACTTATCGGCAGCTGAACAAACGAAGGAGCTAATGTGAAAGGAATAGATCAAGGATTTGCTCTCTACGAAAGCAAAATTAATACCCTGAGGGTCTTCAAATTGTTTGTGTGCGGTTAAAGTAAACTAAATTTCTGTCAAGATGGATTACATGGCTCCCTGGAACGACGATGAAAATGCTGGTAAGACCTATTAGTCACAGCAAGTATGAATTATAAATTAATACATTTCGTGCAGTTTGTGTTTAGGTTTAAAGCAATTTAGAGTTATCATTGAACTGTTTGGTTTCAATTAAAATTAGGCGGTTGGTAGGCTTATGAACTGCAACCGTATTTGCGTCGGTATATACTATTCTACTTTTACCATGATTTATCATGTTGGACTAGCACAATTTTATTGTGACACGCGCATCACAGTTTTTATCGGATTATAATATTTACATCGTTGTTAGAGCATGTATCAACAATTTTTTCGCTATGTGGTCCAAATATTAACGTGATTATTTAATAAGTATTGGATTTCTTTGACCAATCGTTTTATTGGTCAAATATACATACTATATTAATTTTTTTACGGGGAATCAATGCCCTCCTTAAATTTCTAGTGTATAGGGACCATTCAAAAAACATGTAGAGTAAAATATGACTTCCTGATAGTCTGTCACTCTAACACTTTCATTTTCATCCTTTGATTTCATTCCCACTGCTTGGCTTCATTTAGTATTAGGGCATTTACTGATATGTATTAGATTTTGCAGTAATATTCAGTGATTTGCAATGTATTATCAAGCATTAGCAGCAGCAGTATGTTTATCCTCCAAACTATGCGCCCTAACGTATTTATCATAATACGAGCGAGCTTTTATTTTATAGCGAGGCTATGAATGTACCTGGGTTTGATAAGTAACTTTATCTAGCAAAACTAATTCTCGCATTGGCACAAATACGATTTCCACATTGGCAAAAAAAATTTTTTAAATTTTTATGATACAAACAGCTAAAATGACGATATAAACTTAGCTCGGCCAATCGTTTCCCCCACAACTTCTCATAATGGTAAAAGTATTTTTACACAATTTTAATGTTGGCAAAACGCTTTCAAGATAATCACTTTGCTAAAGTTTAGAATTTTTGAACTATTGTGAACTTTCCAGCCTAGAACAAAAGCCATTCTTTTGAATTTGAATTTATTAGATCATACTGGTCAAATTAAATCTTTACAATTATTATATAAATATGGATTCCTAGGTTAAGGTTATTCTTCCGTATTTAATTCAATTCAAGATATTATGACTTACAATTTAGGCCCAGAATTTTTAAAGATTTGAACACTTAATGTAATTATTAATTTTTACGCTACATGTTGTAAAGAAAATTTAATCCAGATGCTCTAAGGGCGACATATTCAAGTAAATTCTTGTTTGATGCTTGTGATTCACTTATTTTGAAAATTTTTCATCATAAGATGTTGGATTAGCCACGATGAGACCTTTTTGCCATTGTAAAAAATGAGGTAAAAATTTATGAAATTTGTCCAGTTAAATATTTGCTAAACGCAGGACATCGTGATTGGAAATCCTATACTTCAATCCATTAATTCCAACACTAATGATTTAGTTGAGTAGCTGCAAACCTTTCATACATATTTCAGATACGTTTTATAGCTTCTAACAGCACATTTGTTTTGTGAAATCCGCAAAAGGAAACCTCATAATTTGTGATTCAACTGTAAGTAAAGTAAATGTTTTCGATAAGATTTTGCTGACTAATAATCATGCGGTTGTCCAACTTCATTCATTTTTTTTGAATTACATATTAAATGAATGTTCCCTTGATAGAATAAGCATAAGCATTTAACCAGTGAAGGCAAGGTAAAAGTCGAAAAGGGTATTAAAATATTCTGAAAATTAACTGAAAATTTGAGGCGTTTGATTTGTTTCTGGGGATAGGGTTAGAAAATTATCTGTGATTATTAAAAATGCTAGTGTAGTAACTACGTTCTGCTCGCTGTNAACTATACATATGCTTTCAAATCACCTTGTGACGCTTTCATAACATACAACAAATGCACCCAACATGAAAAAGGATGAATGAATGAACCTCTCCAACTTGACAAGTTCACGATTACAAATATCATGATACCTAAAATACCTGAATTGAATGAGGATTAAATATTGAATTGTGAACTACTGGGAAACGTATTTCCTTTCATTGCTTATTCCTATTCCCAGTGTTTTTCTCCAGATAGGTTTTAATCAAAAATTTAAATCACTACAGCTATATTGATACATATATTTGATTAGTCTACTATGTTAGATTACATAATTTCTAATCTTGCTTCTTCCCCAAACGCATGGGCTGAAACATAATGAGTTCATCGTAAAAGTAAAAGTCATGAGCTATGGAAAGTACCATTTCTGATATCAGTAATTTAAATGTATTTTTCCCGGTGAAAGTGAGACTATATGATGCATACAAAAGGAACTTCAAGTAAAAGGCTCTTGAAAGTGAGACTAATTATATGATGCATACAAAAGGAACTTCAAGTAAAAGGCTCTTGCAGCTCTTTATACATAATTTTGAGCCCTTTACAGTTAATTATAGATCCAATGTTAAGTGACAGGAATCATGTCAAATGTACCCAATGCGATATTTAAGTTAATAATGCGAGCAGGCTTAGACCCAGGATTACACTTGGATTCTTCAAATAGATTTAGGGAATTAAATGAGGAAAGGTTTCTATAGACTTAGAACTATGGAATGGTTAATGAGAAAATGAGTAGACATAGTTAAAATGAAGAAGGTGAATGTGGCGCACAATCGTGGCCTATCGTAATTGTCACCAGTTAGTAAGTACACACGCTCTTTTTGGGGATGGAGTAAAAGAAGAGAAAAATATTATATTTTTTTGTGTTGGGTCTCAGCAGTGAACTTGTGAGCGGATGATCGTGATGCTTCACAGGAACATTTAGAATTTTTGTTGTCGTAGTCGTCCGAATCAAGCTGTATGGTGCATAGCAGGTCTACTCCACCATGATACGATCTCTTCACCACACAGCGTCCTTTTTTTCTTGCACCACAACCATCACCATTTTTAGCATTAAAGAAAAGATTTTTTTTTACTACAATTGCTCAACACGGGTGGACACTAGCTACTAGCGATTGATTGTTACAGAGAAGAGTGGGCTGGCTAGCGTTTGCTAGAGTAGCTCAATGTCGCTGAGTATGTTTCTTAAATGTATCATGTCAGCAGCAGCATCGGCCGAGTGTCTTGTCTTCTCAATGAAATCAATTGAGCTAGGCTACATAATAATATGATAAAGGGGAAAGCATTGTCCCATTGATTTTTTTTCTCTCTCGTGAGGAAAAGGAAGTTCACATAGTTTTTCCATGTTCGCTGGATTAGAAGACAATGATACGGTACGGGAATGCATTATCAAACAAAGTACATAATATGTGGTGTCATCAAAGGATCAAAAAGACTTGAGTTTAGGGGTATCAAGTAGGAAAATGCATGTTTATATCGTAATCTGGTGCTCTCGAGTGCTTTTCAAGTATTCTTTTTCTCTTGCATTCGCGCTGGAATGCGTTGTCAGTTGTTGTGCCGGTGATTCTCTTAAATAGAGGCTCTGCCAACTACCAAGGGTTAGTATAAATTAAACCTTGCGGTAGTGATCTCAATAGTTTAAACTCCAACTGAAAAATGGTGTACTGGAAAAGAGGGAAAAGATAATTTCCACGCTAGTGTTAACGTTACTCTAACCGTATGAATGTAGCGTACATTGTAAGCCGGAAAAATCTATGCAAAGGGAGAAATATTTAAGCTTAATTTTTTT